>JARHVA010001441.1:5000-25000 GCA_037957365.1 Torreya grandis
GGAGTTATAATGGAGGTGCTGAAATTGTGAAGGTTATGAGGCATTTTTTTTAACACTATGCATGATGTGCATGATGTATAGAGATAAAAAGAGTGGAGAAAGTGACTAAGGCACCGAACATAAAAATCACAACATGCAATGGATAAACATGGATAATCCAACCTTTATTTTGAGTTTTTCAACATGGATCCTAGTTTTATGTGAGATTTACATAATGTTGGGAGTTATATGGAGGTTATGAAAATGTGAAGGTTATGAGGAATTTTTTTAACACTATGCATGATGTATAGAGATAAAAAGAGTGGAGAAAGTGACTAAGGCACCCAACATAAAAATCACAACATGGAATGGATAAACATGGATAATCCAACCTTTCTTGATAATTAATCATCTCAATTGCATTAAGTCTAGGAAGATGTACAAAATCTTGGATTCTAGATGTGTCTTAGTGAACCATTTTATTTTGGAATTGCTTTGGCATACCATGAAAAATTTATATACTAGCATAGAATATTCTTAATTATAAATGGTTTAAACAACCTGATTTATTTATGTTGGTTAAGGTTGTGATAGTATAGGTGGTGAGTGTGATGAAATATTCTTAGGACTTCATGTGACATTATTAGAATGGGGAATCAATTCTATAATCTAATATATCTTATTTCCAACTAATATGGTGACACCATGAGGATTTTTTATGTACACACCATGGTGGATATGCACATATGCATGCCCATGGATTATATCATAAGCATCAATTGGTGCTATATCAAAAATTATCTCCTCTATAAAATGATGGATAACATATGAGAAACATCATTTGTGAGTGATATGTATACCTTTGGTGTCATATTAATCAATCCTTACCAAATGGTAAGCATGCATGAGGCATGGCTTGAAGATTTATACACTTGATGGTTTATAAAAAATGATATTATTCATCATATCACCATAAAACTAAAACTCTAATGGTTTCCCTTGAACCAAAATCTGTTATTAGATTAGGCATTTTACTTCATGGTCTTATGTTGTTGGTGTCATTAGTGTGTTAAGAAAAGTGTTTGATATTTGATGTATAATTTGCATATGTTACACCCCTTAGGTACATTTTTTTGATACAATATGTATTTTTATCTATAGTAATAATATGGGTGATTTTATGACCCATATTTTTATGGGAAACCTATTGATGTGCCTATATATACTCACACATGCTTTAGGGGTACAACATTACTGATAAGTACATTATTATATTTCAAGATGGTTAAGATAATACAATATTAAAGGAGGTTACTATACTATGTTTCTTCCCATGAGGCTTTCCTAGGTGAAACATTGTGTACCATGTAACACTATGTGTGTGAAATTTATCCTATAAATTTTTTATCATAAAGATTATGTAAGCATTGCTTCAATTGTATTGGTTTATTAATCATTTTATCTTAAATTGGTATCAAAGCTAGGTTTTATATTTTTGTGAAGAATTAGGGTTTTATTTATCCATGATAAACTATTTCATGAGTTGGGGATCTATGCATGGGAATATTTGTGTGAAATATAATGAAAAAAATATATGTATATAAATTAAAAACTTCAATGGTGAACAAATTTGATTTTTGGAATCTCAAGATGAAGGATAATCTTATGGATAATTATTAGAGGGTTACTATATCAAGAGTGTAACCTATGGTTATGAAGAAAGACGATTGGGAAAATATCGATAGGATTAGATTATGTCTGTTAGATATTGCTTTGTTAAATTTATCAATGGAGAAAAATTATAAGTAGTAATGGGAGAAGTTGGAGACTTTGTATCAGATAAAATCTCTAGTGAAAAAACTATTTCTCCAAAATAAGTAGTATTCATTGAAAATGAATGATGGTAAATATGTACATGAAAATTTAAATGATTTCAATACCATGGTAAGTGAGTTCATTTTTGTTGAAATTAAAATTGATGAAGAATAGTGTATTAATTTGCTTTGTTCTAGGTTTGACTCTTGGGATAGTTTAGTTATAAAAATATTTACTATTGCATCCAAAATTAAAAATTGAGGACATATTAGGTTCTTTATTATCAAAATAAATTATTTGGAAATCCTTTGAGTACTATGAAATAAAGGATGCCTTGATTGTGAGAAGTTGTTCACAAGAGCGAAATAAAAATAGATCCAAATAGCCAAAGTTTAGAGGTAAATCTTAAACTACAAAAGAGATAAATTTTTTTTGGAATTATGAAAAAATGAGGCATTTTAAGAGAGATTTTAGATGGTTCTAGTCATGTAGATGGTTCTAGTCATGTAGAAACATCAAACTCATATGGATGCCATGATGCATGTTTGATTGACTCGGGTGCCCCTTTCCATTATAGAAAAATGATTGTCACAGTATTGTATGTAGATGACATGTTGTTAATTAGTAAAAATAAGGAGATTATCATTTATGTTATGTCTTAGTTACATTCTCAGTTTGATATCATCTAATCTAGGTGCTGTAAAATTTATTTTGAACTTGGAAAGTAAACAAGATCAAATATAAAACACATTATGGTCAAATCAATGAAAATATATCAAGATGACTCTGTAAAGTTTAGGATGAATGAAAATAAACATGTATGTACCCTTTTTTTTGGGTGTTAAAAAATATTTTCTAAACAATATCTCAAGTCCTATATGGTAGTGTTGTTAGAAGCTTGATGTATGCAATGATTTGTACCAGACCTGATATTTCTCATGTAGTGGGAGTGGTGAGTAGATTTATGTCAAATATATGTAAAGATCATTAGACTAGATCAAATATAATATTCATGTATCTACACATGATGTTTGATTACATAATATGCTACCAAGGTAATCCTAGTGAAACCAAGATATTAATTCTACATGGCTTTGTGGATTTTGATTGGCTTGGAGATCTTGATTTCTATAGACCTATCAGTGCATATGTATTCAAATTTTTAACTAAATATATGATTTAGATGAACAAATGCCAAAAAAGTGTTACTATATCCACCACATTAGATAAGTATATGGTTGCCACTCATGCAAGCAAGGAAACAATTTAGCTTAAAAGGTTATGTTCCAATACATTAGCTTTTATAGTTTGATATTTACTAAGAGGTAAATATAATATTGGTGATTTAGTTATTATATTGGCTATTCAAATATATTGTGATAAAAATATATTAATTTAATATTTTGTTTATTAGTGTGTCTTATTCATAGGGACTTGGGTGAGAGTTTGATGGAGAGATAATCTCCATGATTATAGGAATGATATTCCTATAAATTTATAATGTCCAAGATGAATAATAAGGATATATCATGACAATCAAAGTTAATTTTTTCTTACAATGATAAGTTAATTGACAAAGTCTAAAAAATTATGTCTTGTGTTGGTTTTATGATCTCCCTTTCTAATAAGGACATGTGTCTTCAACCCATTGGTTGATCAATTTATAGCACACTTTTCAATCAATATTAGTGAGAAGATGTCATATACTCAAATTGTAAAAATCAAGTAAGGATCCAATGACCCTATGGGTGATTAAATGTTCTATGTTACAAAACTATGCTCTCTAAAATGATGTAAGTCAAATGGCAAATAAGGAACTACAAAATATATTTAAGAAAATATTTCTTGTACCTCTATATGAATCTATTGCGTTGAAGAAGTTTCAATCATGTTTTGATATATGTCACATAGTTAAGGATTGAGAAATTAAAATTATTACAATGAATTAGTTAAAAGTATGGGTCCAACCCTCTAACCACTACTAGTGCAAAGTTTCAATGTAAATTAATTTTTAAATAAAAAGGGGATGATAAAAATAATGATGCAAAAGCAACAATTAACTTAGTTTCACAATTACCTAGTCAACTTATTGTCTTAACTCCACCAAGGAGTAAATTTACACATTTACTAAAACCTCCTCATAAATTATTATTGACACACTAAAAAAAAACACCACATCAACCTTCAAAATAATCTCCAAACTTCTTAAAGCTACTTATCACGTTGCATCAATCTAACTAACATAAATTATATGAATAATAATCCTACATCATAACAATTTATTTGTTTTCTAATGTTATTTTTTCCTCAATTTATCACAAAAATATAAAAAATTACTAATGAGCCATCCTTAATTGAACATATCCAATCAAACAACCATATTCAACATTTCTTAATTTATGACCTGCCCCCAATCTATGTTACCCAAAGGGAATAGGTAAACAACTAGATAGACTTGAAAAGGCTACGTCCTTACATAGGTTTGTATACTCATCATTGTAAGGTATACATCTTGATATATTAAGAAGGTAGTTTCCATATATACTAATTAGTTTAATTCAATAAATTTAAAAAAATTGCTTTAAATATAAATATAAATATAAAATATTAGAAAGTGTGAGCTTTACAGGTCCTCGTGATACTGAATATACATTTGATTTGGGACTTTCTTTCCATTGAGATCCATAGTGTAAGTTCAGCCATGCTAAATTTAATTTAAAGTAATTATTTTTAATTGAAAAATAAATATATGTTATGTCGTGTGAAGAACTATTATAATATGTTTACCACAGTTCCATGATAATATATACTACATAAGCATTGAGTTGTATTTTACCAGTTTCTATCTCTACTTCGTTATTCTGTAGATATACCTTACTCAGAATTTTTATAAATTAATATCATGATGATAAAATTTGAGATTTTTCCTCTATACAAATCTATTTAGTAGGGATGTCCTACTAAATGTGTTACCTGATCTATTATAGTAGTACAATAATGATCATCTGAATGCTCTATAACCTGATCTCAAGCATTAAATTTTAAATCTTAAAAATGTATCTATTCAAGTGGGTAAATAGATGGTATTCTTGCTACAATACTAAAAGATCTTCTCGAGATTTTGCATAAAACAAATAAACTATTTATAAATAAATTCATAATGGAGTTAAATACATTTTTCTTATGCTATAACTGTATTCTCTGTCTGTGAAGTATACAAGATGAGTTCATGAGTACAGATAACAACAGACGGCAGAGGCAGCGGACAGGAGAGTAGTTGTTGCAGTACTCCAAATACTTGACCATGACCATGATCGTCCCACAGGAACTTCCAATAAGGAATCAACTGCAATATGTTTCTTCCAATTTTGTTTAATGCCAACCAAATGATCCCTTCCCACAACTGCTACAACTGAATTACAATTACTTGCAATTTTTAACAAGCCAGAAGCCATATATAAATCCCTCTCATGTATCACTTCTTCATCCATTTTTGGCAAGTACTTATAAATCCATGCAAGTGGCTTCCCTGAGGTTATTATTAGTAGGTAAATAATAACAAACAATATTTTGTTCCAGGAGCTCACCTTTGCCCATGCTCTTTGGTCTGTTATATCAGTAGGACGATCACCAAGTACAATTTCAGCCCCATATCTCTCTGCTTCTTTATGTGCAGTCCGCACATCGGAGCCAGGAACAACTTTGGCTTCGTGACCATACTTTTGCAGAGCCCAAGCCTCAAGATGCCGCACTAAAGCATGAGAATTTTTCTTCCTCCACAAAAGAACCATTATATTAATAAAGCTGGGCATGGGACGAAGATGATTCGCATCAGGGCCATTCAGAATATGCTGCCGAGCTTCGCACAACTCTATGAAAACTTTTTGTGGACGCAACGCTCTAATAGCAGCTGCAACATCGCGGCATGACTGTTGAGACACATGATTTGTGCCGATGAGATAAACGTTGCAGCTTTGTCCTTGGCCAGATTCGCATTGCAGCAGCACTATTTTCTTCCAAAGCTCTCGTGGAAGTTTATAATGCGAATGTTGCTGATCACAAGTGGTGTTCTCATTGTCTTCTCTACTTCTTGCTGCCATGGTTAGGGTGAGTAGTCTTGTTGGAGATGATAAATAGTTCAGAGTACATGTGTGTGTATATATATATATATATATATGAATCTACTGGTTATATTCTAGGTTGATTATGAAAACTTATGAAAGCCGACAATCAAAGCATAAGAAAATATGGCATGGCGATACAAAGAAAGTAATAAAAAGAATTCAAAATCAATTTTTATTTTATTTATGCGAGAAATTTAATATATTTTTTTTGAAAATGATATTTCTCCATATTTTTATATAATATTATATAAAATATGAAAAAATAATTATTAATTATTCAAATTAATATTTTTTATCTAATATTATTTAATATATTAATTATTTATCATTCAAACAAATAAGTCTATTAATAATTACATGGTATCTTTAAAAATATTGTAAATAATACACATCTATCAATTTATAATGAATGATATACTTTTAAAATATATATATTTTTAAATAATTTATACTCTTTAATTTATTAATATATTAAAACAAATTTTTATAATCAAATTCAAATTAAGATATAATTTAAATTTCATATCAAAATCATCTTATTTATTAAAAATTAAATTATGAATATATTTCCCCCATAAATGTCTCAACACCTTAGAAACTCCATAAATATTAGTTGTAAGGGAAAAAAGGGCCATTTATACCCTTATAGATGACAAATTTGTGGTGGTTCAAGTATTTTTCTTATATATATAACTTGGTTGTTTGATTTCTTCACTCGTTCATAAAAACATTCCCAATTTCTTTGTCATATATTTCATAAAAACATGCTCAAATGGATGCATTATATTGAGGTACTGTAATTTTTGCATTTATAAATTATATTGCATACTTTTTATTTTGCTCAATAATTTTTCAAAATTGAATTGTTGTTTGTCTATTTGTGAGACGAGTTTTTAAGTTAATTATTAGTTCACATTATTTTTAATCTCATAATTCTTTAGTGCAAAAATAACTATAGAGGAGTGCACACAACAAATGACGATATTAATGCATACAACAATACAAATTAAAATAGGCAATACAAATAGGAGGAAGGGATGTCAAAATACAAAACACAAATTAGTGTGTAATTTATAGATGGAGTGTTACATTAAAATTTTATTTTATGTTTTAGTTCATGATTGTTTGGTGTATGAATAATTATGGATGAGTAGTGCACATAAGAAATGGATTCACTGGTCTATGCATCAATGGATAATAGAATAGGTAACACAATTATGAGGAAGGGATGTGAAGAGGTAAAATGAAAATTAAGGCATAACAAACAAATGAAATTAGAATTTAGGGTTTTAGAGTATTCAAGTTATATATGTTTTTTTCATTGATTGAATTATAGTCATATACTTTTTGTATTTATTAGTCATCAAATTTTTATGATGTATTTCAAAAAAAAAATTATTTCTTAATGTCGATTATTAAAAGTGAACACACTCAATCTATTATAATGTACCACCACTCTTGAATATCATTGTAGAAATATTACTGACATAATTAATGTTGGTTATTAAAAGTGAATACACTTACTCCATTACAACCCACCACCACCATGAATACCATTGTACAATGTTTCTTAACATAAATAGTCAAGATATAAGGCCCATGTGAAAAAGAAATCAAAATGAATTGGATAGAGAAGTGAATGAATCTCAAAGTAGAAAAATTATAGATCTAAAGGTTTTCATAAAAAAATGTGGACGATAAAAGACAATGAAAGATCTAATATGAAGGAAAAGTGAACACACTCACTCCATTATAATGTACCACCACCTTCTAATGTCATTGTAGAAATATTACTGACGTAATTAATATTGGTTGTTAAAAGTGAATACACTTACTCCATTATAACCCACCACCACCATGAATACCATTGTAAAATGTTTCTTAACATAAATAGTCAAGATATAAGACCCATGTGAAAAAGAAATCAAAATGAATTGCATAGAGAAGTGAATGAATCTTAAATAATAAAAAATGATAGATCTAAAGGTTTTCAGAAAAAAATCTCGACAATAAAAGACAATGAAATATCTAATGTGAAGGAAAAATGTTCCAATAAAAAAATAATATAAATAAATAAATAAAATGTAAAAAAACATGACAAAAACACTACAATTTTATGGATTATATTAAAATTATGTGTTTACATATGTCTTACTAAAAAAAATACTACAACTATATAACTTGTATGAAAATTATGTGTTTACATCTACCTTACCACCAACTATGAATCATCCTACACATTTAAACAATGTATCCCACATTTGACACCCAACCTAAGCTCTATAACAAGGCCTCATATTCATTCAAATTGTTTATGTGAAGTAAACTTTAATTAAATGAAAACCTATGGTCCATTAGGGGAAATAAAACCACATCAATTTTAAATCCCTCATATAAGCATGTTCCATCAAGGTACATTCCACAAATTTGATGGATCTATTTCTCTATATTTTTGGCATAGAATACAAGTCTACCAAATTTTTTATAAAGTTATTTTTGAAAAAAAAACATTACCCCTATATAATAAATTATTTATTTATATTTTATGGGATTTCCAATTGCATGTAGCACCCTCTTCTCTTTACATAATTTGAAATTTTCTACCTCTAATGAAATAATGGCAGAAGACATGTACATCTAAATGTTTTTACTTGATGATGCAACCCATTATATTAATAATAAAATTCTCCACTTAGGAAGAAGTCTAAAATTCTAATATCCATTACTCAAAACTTCATTACGAAGGTAACCAACTGTAAAGTTAAGCATTTGACATGTTATACTATATGCACTTCCCTTAAATCCATTGTAAAAATAATTAGCATAGGAAGTGGATATCTTGAATCAAATTCAATCTTTAGTACCAATGACATTGCATATTCGGAGAAAGATGAGTCCAACATATAATTGTGCAACATCCATTTACAAGTAGGGAAATATAAAATGGTTGAATGTCAAGTTGAATTTTAACAAAGGGAGGTGCCTAGGTATATTAGGGGTGTATATTTATCTTTAAATTAATTTACCTTAGATGTATCAACAAATTTACTTGCATTTGATATTGGAATATTCACACTTAAGTATGCAAAAACTCTATTCCTATGTATGATAGAGACAGGGACGTGAATTTTTATATAACTCAAACATGTGTTGTATTATAAAATAGTGTAGAACATGTGCCATATCATAAACATTATAATTAAGTATTGGGGTTATAAAATTCAATGTGACATCATTGGTGTTGGGTATGTAAGGGGTCAGTATATGCTTTATAGGCTTACCCCTTTCTTGGGATTTTTTCTAGGTAATACTAACCGATAATACAAGATCTTTTGACATTTTGGGCTCTTCATTTTCAAGACCAACACTATTAAGTAGATGCATTTTAAACTTAGGTCTATGCAATTATTTTATTGGATTAACATCCTATAGTAGGATTAAATTAATCAAAAATCATACATTTTATTTTTATATGTATAGAAAAAGATATGATAATTTTACATTTTTGTAACAATAGAGAATGCCTTATTCTCCTACTTTGATAGAACAATGATTTTGGGGATACACAATCCTTCTTTTTTTTCTATATTTTTTATTTTAATTTTCATTTTGTTTTCACTCTTAACTTGGACAAGAAAATCAGAAGTCAAGGAATGGATACATTCATATGAAGGTGTACCTCTTATATTTAATAATTATTATTTGTTTAAGCTAATAAAATTTGTGCGCAATAAGTATATAAGATTATACTATGTTAATTTAAATATATTAAACATTTAATATGTGTATGGACCTTCCATCACATGTCTCACTTTATTTTACTTCCTCTTCACCACACTCAACTATAAGATCTATGGAACATTATACATGAGGCATGAAATATGTTTCACAACAATCAAATTCATGGTACTCACACCTCTTCTAGATTATTTGTAATCAGATCAAGGGTATCCCTTTCCACTAGTCTATTGTTAGGTATTATTTACACAAATAAATGTGTCTTACCTTTCTCTTAACCATGGCCCTTTTCTTTATCTTGTACTCTATATCTTGGTTATGGACCTTATTTGAATTATAAAACTATTTTTTGGTAGAAGGAATCCCCCTTTCATTCCTTTCTACTCTATACCTTATATATTTGAGAGCTTCCATAATTTTTTCCATATTATCATCTTGTTTAAAGTCTTTTGATTATATATTCTTTAATCATGGGCACTCAACTTAATCTCACCTCTTTCGAAATATTTCTTAGTGGCTTTGTTATTATTATCAATATTCATGTCCTTATGGTGTAGGTTTGCCTTTGGTTTTTGGGCTCTCATGCATGCAGTAGAAACCAAGTTTGGTATCAAAGGAATTATAGTAATATATATATATATATATATATATATATATATATATATATATATATATATATATATATATATATATATATATATATATATATATATATATATATAATTTTAGCATAGTATGAAACATGTTAATGAGATTGTTTAAGAGATTAACAATTATTTTTTTAAAGAATATGCTAAGAGTCATTGATAATTTAAGACTTATAAAATTATATATATATATATAGTGTTTGTCTTGTGACCATAATGAAGTTTAAATAACATTTTGAATTCATTATTAGAATTAATAATTTTTTATGAAGTTTACTGTATCAACCTTTAGCTCTTAACATCACATCTTTAGCTCTATGTCACAATCATTAGTGACCTTAATAAAATATTTAATATGCTTTTCCAATTATATTGAATTATTATCCTAACATTTTTGAATTATTTTCCTTAAAGAATCAAGGAATATGTTAAGAAACATAAGAATAATTTAAAAAATGTAATTTTCATGTATATCAACAATCCCAATGTTGTAAGACAATTATGTTATAGTTTTTTCCCAAAGTTTAGATTATTAATTTTATTTTTCAAATGTCAATTTAATTTATTATTATTTTTATTCATATTAATCATATTATTTTTATATTTATTAATGAATATTTATTTATTTTTCTTGACATTTTGACAAACATGACCCAATAGCTTAAGACACTCAAAAATGCTTTTAGTATGGAACCTAAAGCTTCTTTCACCTCCAAATATCAGGGTGATCTAGTATTTGAACAACCTTCTTATTAAATATGGGTACACGTAACAGAAGTAATTATTGGGATGATTACTTTTTAAAATAAGAGGTGTTTTTAAAAGATCAAGTTTATATTAGTATCGTATTATTTAACCCCTAGGTAATGTCAAATAAAGGAAAATTCATGACCTAGGGTGTTTTTATCCCTTTATAAATATTAGGGACTATTCGAATCCTTTGAGGACAATTGTCTTTCACTAATGTTTTTATACCTTATATTTTCATATTTATAGAAGAGTTAATAAAGTTATTTTTAACAAAATTGAGAGTGATAGAAGATGAAGTATAACCTAAAGATCCAATAGGCTTCAAAGTATGTGGCTATTTTTTTTAAGTGTTTCCTTTGGGTTGGAAAATTTTGGATATAGTATTTGAGTAGGGTCTACCTTGAAAGATGACTATAACTTGGTGGAGTGGTGCATCAACAAGGTATTTTATTATACCATAGCATGCACCTTTTGTCTTAGATATATTTTTTTAATTAGGCCAAGTATTTGTAGTTACTCTAAGTTTTAGGCCATTAGAGTCACCAATACCTTTAAATATATAAACAATAAATCCACAACTTGGTTTATATCTAAGATCTAAGAAAAGGGCATTCACCAAGGGAGATTTAAACTTTAAAGATCACTCATCCTAACTAACAATGACAATGTTTTGGGGCTCAAATCCAAACATGTGTCTTTCGATGAAGAAGGGGGTGAAACAAATTACTTACAATATTTTTCACACTCACTCTTATTTACTTTACAATAAAAAGATAAATAAATATGGCCTATTAAGTCTATTCTTATTCACTCTATCAAAAACATATCACACACTAGACTAGTTAAATAAAATAAATTTAGAAATATATAAGTCTCTTAGAAATTCATATGGAACTCACCTTTAAAATTACTCTCACTCCAATAGAATTATGAAAACACTAAATACAATACAAATAATGGGACAACAATGGCATTTCAGTGGAATCACAACACACATAAAGTTAAATGAAAATCATAAAATTACTAAAATCTAAAAAAATTCTTAAATATTACACACTTGTTTACATAATATATTATCAATGAGAACTATAAATACCTACTAAAATAATTACATCTAATCTATGTAAGTGAATGAGTGATTTAATGCATTTAATATACCATTTTGACAACATATATTGATCAAAATTAATCCACAATTTGTAGAAAATATGTATTCCATTAATATGAAGAACCCAATTCACATTTTAACAAAGAAAAGCAAAGCTATTGAACACCAAAGTATTCTTGCATGATATTTTTTAATAGAATATAAAAATTTTAAAACATAAAAGGAAAGATATTTAATAAAAAATTATAGAGGTATTCCCTTCAACTCTTAATTGAATATGAATAATTTAACAAATTTTCATAATAACCAGTGATACCTAAAAATCCCCATAGACTTTTAAGTGATTTAGGTTTTGGCCAATGTTACACATCATTAATTTTATTGGGATCCTCTTTAACCTCATTGACTAAAATAGTATTCTCAAAGGAATACCTTTATAATACTTTAATACTTGGAGCATTTTGTATATATTTAATTATTAATTTATCTAATTACTTTGACCAATATCTTAAGATACCATATAAACAACTCTCAATTTTATTAGAAGAATTATAAAGAGACATGATGTAAGATCTACATAATCATACATAAATGTGCACATATTATGATGGAAAATATACTTGATATTTATTAAATGTTTCATTTTCAAATTAACTTCAAATTTTCAAAAAAAACATTCAAACAATGATAATCTAAAAAATATAAAACTATTTTAAAAATTGTATCAATAAAAATAATATAATTGTAAATATTTTACAATCATACTACAAATATTTTTATATGTGATAATCAAACATTTATTTGATGTAGCTTTTAAAGAATATGTAGAACACCAATCTTTGAAAATTGAATTCTTCCTATAAACTCTACCATCTCTTAGAAAAATACTCATAAAACATAAAAGCTACAAACACACACTGAAAAAACCTACAAAATTAAAAGACAAAAATATTAAAAACATAATATAAACTATTGTACTCCTAATTTAGGAAAAAGATCAAAATGAAGGCTAGCTCCATCAATATGTAAAAACAACTACATAGATTTCTCTAATGAGAATCAAAGAATGCACCAATTCTATCATCTTATGAGAATCAACATCACATGAAGACTATTTCATTCCCAATAACTTAAATTACATTTCGAAGATGGTCTTCAATGCTCCCATGTGATTAAAACATTATTTCTATGGCCCAAAAAAAATCCTTCAAATATCTGAGTAGGATTTGGTAATCATTTTAAAGCCTAATATGTTAATCCAATGAAGAAATTCATGGTATAATTATATACATATATCTCTCACTATAATTGTTTTCTCTTTATTCATGAAGTATACAACATGAATTCATGAGTATGTGGGTGAAAGAAACAAGCCCAAATAACCTATTTGGAAAGCATTGAATACAAATAACAACATGTGGCAATGGCAGGGGATAGGAGAGTTGTTGCAATCCAAATGCCTAACCATGATCGCCTGTTGAAAAGTGATGCTGAAGTGCAGTTCACTTAGTTCTATTTTCATACTACTAGTGTAAATTTAGCTTGCATGAATAGTTTTTTGTGGAGCTAAATTTAGACAGTTAGTTAATTTTTAGTTAATATATATTTTTAGAAAAAATAAAGCCTTAGAAATTCTAGAGTTAGTTTTAGTTGCTATTACATGAAAATTATTATTTAGATAAATTTAAAATATTTTATTCAATAATTATAAAAGCATGTTCACATGCAATTCTATTAATACATTGTAATTGATCTTTATTTTCAAGAAGAAGGAGAATGATTCCAATTTTTTGAAGAAGAATTATTTTTTATTTTTGCAACTCTTATATCTTCTGTATTATGAATATTGCATATATTTGGCTATGATTTAATTTTATTTAAAAACTCTACAAGAAGTGATCATTTGAACTATATGTCACTTCACTAAAATATCACTAGGATAATTAATTGAGGTGATGGTGGAGGCACAAAGATCCACATTAATTATGTGTGTGATAGCAAATTTTCATGGATTTCTCAGGTTTTGGTGAATCCCAAGAATTATAGGTGCTACCACACCATTAAACACCTATAATTAAGATGGTATATGAAATTAGGTTATAAAGTATCAAGACACTAACTGGTTGAGGTTACAAAACTTAAGATAAATTAATAGATAGATAAAAATAAGATTGGAGCACATGTCCAACCAAAATGAAAATGTGAAAGCACCATGCATGTGCTCATAAATAATGATAAAACTAGCCACACACATTATCGAAGACATCAGAGAGAGATCTATGAAGATGGAGATGAATTTCTACTAATGCCTCATCAATATTTAATGAATACTGGGCAAATACTTATTTTATAATCTTCTCCATAGAAAAAGTAGGAATGCTCGAAGGATCATGTTGAGGAGAGAAATTAGGAAAGGGATGGTTAGGAGAATGCATGGGATTAGGATCTATGGGAGAGGCAAGAATCACTAGTGGATAAGGATCCATGGGTGAAGGAAGGTCCACATGTGAATGAATCATAGGTGTCAAAGAAGGTATTTTTCTTTTGGGTTAAAAATTTAGTAGTTCAAATTTTTCCAAAAAATTTATCATGTCAAATTATAACTCCTTGCCCATTCTAGAATTTGAAGGAAGTGAGTATGATTATTGGTGTATCAAAATGATGACTTTTTTGATAGGAAAATATTTTTGGGAGATTATTGAATCAGGTTATGCAGAGCCAGCTGATTGGAATGCCCTCACAGCAAATGATAAAATAGCTAAGAAGGAGGCTAAGAAAAAGAATGCTCAAGCCTTATTTCATATTCAGATAGCTCTAGATAAGAGCCTATTTCCATGAATTGTAGGAGCAAAGATAGTAGAGGATGCTTGGAAGACTATAAAAGAATCTTACCAAGGTAGTGATCAAGTCAAAGTTGTCAAGTTACAGACATTGAAGAGAGAATTCAAGAATTTAAAGATGAAAGACGTTGAAAGTGTGATTACCTATTGTGTCAAAGTAAAAGATGTGGTCAATAAGATGACTACACTTGGTGAAATTGTGAACAATGAGGTTGTGATCAAAAAGGTGTTGAGGACTCTCACACCAAGGTGGAACCATGTTGTCATAATCATAGAAGAAATCAAGAATTTGTCTACCCTTCAATTTGATCATCTAGTTGGATCTTTGATGTCTCATGAAGAAAGATTGAGAGATTCATTTAGAGAAAGTGATGAGAAAGCTCTTTCCTCCAAATTACAAATCACAAAGAATGAAGATGTCCATAGTAGCATCAAAAGTAATCAAGGCCAAGGTAGAGGTCAAAATCAAAATTACTCAAGAGAAAATAGAGGCAGAGGTGGTTTCAGAGGAAGAGGTAGAGGCTGATTTGATAAAAGAAATATCCAGTGTTATCATTGTAATAGGTATGGCCACTTTAATTATGAGTGTATATTAAAATAAGGTAATAATGGTAAAAGCATTCATTATGCTCAAGAAGGTGATGAGAATCGTCCAGATAATTTATTTTTATCTTATGACAAAGCTGAAAATATTTCTAAAGATGTTTGGTATTTAGATTAGGGATGTTCTAACCACATGTTAGGGAATGAAAAACTTTTTTCTATAATGGATAAAAGTTTTAAATACAAGATCAAACTTGGTGATGAAAAATCATTGGAGGTTGTTGAAAAAGGAGCTATGGAAGTCCATACAAAAGAAGGTATGAAGAGTGTTAAAGACATTTATTACACTCAAAATTTAAAGCATAATTTGTTGAGTGTTAGACAATTATGTGAGAAGAATTATAAAGTTATATTTTAAAATCAACAATGTATAATTTATAATAAGAATCAAGGAAATAGGGTGGTAATAGTTGTGCCTATGACAAAGAATAGGATGTTTCCATTGAAGTTTGGTGAACATAACAAGAACCTTGTCAATATGTTATATGAGGATACAAATTGGTTGTGGCATCTCAGGTATGGGTATTTAAATTTTCATAGTTTGAAGATTCTAACATCAAAAGCATTAGTTTCTATTTTACCTAAGGTTGAAGAGCACAAGGAAGTTTGTGAAGGATGTGCTAAAGAAAAACATGCAAGAGAGAAATTTCCAAAAGGCAATGCATGGAGGGCCCATTATCCACTCCAGTTAGTTAATTTAGACATTTTTGGTCCTATGCAGACAAATAGTTTGGGTAATTCATCATATTTCATTAGTTTTATTGATGATTACTCACGACAGTGTTGGGTTTATTTTTTGAAGACCAAAGGTGAAGCTCTTGAGACATTCATGAGGTTTAGATCCCTTGTATAAAATGACAAAGGGTGCAAAACCAAATGCTTAAAGACTGATCATGGAGGAGAATTTTGTTCAAAAGCCTTTCAAGGTTATTATGATATGCATGGCATTAGAAGACAACTCACCACTGCATACACACCTCAACAAAATGGTGTAGCTAAAAGGAAGAATCGTACAGTGGTGGAGATGGCACGAAGCATGCTACAAACAAAGGGATTAAGTAATTTTTTTTGGGGAGATGCAGTTGCTATAGTAGTATATATTCTCAATCAGAGTCCCACTAGTGCACTTGATAGGATGACTCTATATGAATCTTGGTATGAGAAAAAGCCAAATGTTAATTATTTCAAAGTTTTTGGTTGCTTAGCCTATGTTCATATTCCTGATCAAAAGAGGAAAAAGTTAGATCCCAAAAGTGAGTCATGTATTTTTGTTGGATATAGTGAGGAAAGTAAGGCTTACAGGTTATATAATCCTCTCACTAATAAGCTTATTGTGTCAAGAGATGTGATTTTTGATGAAGGGGGAGTTTATGGTCATCAAAAAGGCCATATGGAGAAGTCAAAATCTATTTTAAATGAATTTATTATGGATGATATTGATCATGGGCAGCCCACTAATATTTATATTCCAAGTGCTACAAATCCACCAAGTAACCCCTCATCTAGTTGTTCAATTCCAAGTGTAAGTCCAGATTCAAGTCCTAGTTCTGCAAGGAAGGTAAGAAGATTGAGTGACATTTATCAAAGGAGTTCAAATCAAGCACATGAAGAAAATCCAAGAGGTGAGACACTGAATTTTTCTTTACTTACCAAGGCTGATTTTGAACCATCATGTTTTGAAGATGCATTTACTAATGAGGTTTAAATGCAAGTAATGCAAAAAGAGATGGATTCTATTCACATGAATGACACTTGGGAGCTTACAAAGCTTCCATAAGACAAGAAGAAGATTGGCACCAAATGGGTCTACAAGACTAAGTGTAACAGTGATGGAAGTGTTGAAAGGCATAAGGCGAGATTAGTTGCTAAAGGTTTCACACAAAAGTATGGCATTGATTATGAAGAGACATTTGCACCAGTAGCAAGACAAGAGACCATTAGAATGTTGATTTCATTAGCAACTCAAAATAATTGGAGCATCCATCATATGGATGTGAAAAGTGACTTCTTGAATAGGTACTTAGAAGAAGAAGTATATGTGGAATAGCCACAAGGTTTTGAAGTGCAAGGAAAATAAAATCATGTCTAAAAGTTAAAGAAGGCTTTGTATGGCCTCAAACAAGCACCAAGAGCATGATATGTTAGGATTGATGGATATTTTCAAGAGAATAGCTTTCAAAGAAGTAAGAGTGAACCTACCCTTTACTACAAACAAGAAAGTAATGATATTATGATTATAAGTTTGTATGTTGATGACTTGTTGTATATGGGTAGCACTTCTATGATGAAGGATGAATTCAAAGTTTTCATGATGAATGAATTTGAGATGAAAGATTTAGGCCTTATGAAATAATTTTTAGGAATGGAGGTTTATCAAAGGGAGAATAAAATTTTCATTTTTCAAACAAAGTATGCTAAAGTTATGTTGAAGAAACTTGATATGGTTGATTGTAAACCAATCTCCACTCCAGTTGCTCATGGAGTTGTTTTGTGTAGAGATGATGGTGTTGAAAGAGTTGATGAGACAACTTATAGAAGTATTGTTGGAAGCCTAATGTTTCTAACTCATACTTATTCAGTTTCACTTATTTCAAGGTACATGACAGAGCCATCAGAAATACATATGAAGGAAACCAAAAGAATTTTGAGGTATGTGAAAGGCACTCTAGATTTTTGTATTCACTACTACACTTCTAAAAGGTTCGTTCTTGTTGGTTTTAGTGATTTTGATTTGGGAGGTAGTTTGGATGACTGAAATTCAACATTTGGGAATTATTTTTATTTTGGTTCTAGTTTGATTACTTATAGCTCAAAGAAGTAAAGTATAGTTGTCCTTTCTTCTACAGAAGCAGACTATGTTGCAGTCACTTCAGCAGGGACACAAGCATTATGGCTTAGAAAATTTATTGAAGAAATTGGAGAGATTCAAGTTTAGCCCACAGTTATTTTTTGTGATAACATTAGTGCTATTAAATTGGCCAAAAATCTAGTTCATCACAGTAGGACAAAACATTCTGATTTAAAGCATCATTTTATTCGAGATTTAGTGCAGATGAAGGTAGTAGAATTGAAATACATCAACACTAAAGAACAATTGGCAGATATCTTCACGAAAGCATTTGCAACAGATCAGTTTTTGACACTTAGAGATCAAATTGTGAGCCCGCTCAACATCAAGGGGGAGTATGTTGAAAAGTGATGCTAAAGTGCAGTTCACTCAGTTCTATTTTTAGACTATTAGTGTAAATTTATTTTGCATGAACAATTTTTTGTGGAGCTAAATTTAGCTAGTTAGTTAATTTTTAGTTAACATATTTTTTAGAAAAAATAAAGCTTTAGAAATGATAGAGTTAGGTTTAGATGATATTACATGCAAATTATTATTTAGATAAATTTAAAATATTTTATTCAATAATTAGAAAAGCATGTTCACATGCAATTCTATTAATACATTGTAATTGATCTTTATTTTCAAAAAGAAGGAGAATGATTCCAATTTTTTGAAGAATAAGTATTTTTTATTTTTGCAACTCTTATCTCTTCTATGTTATGAATATTGCATATATTTGTCTATGATTTAATTTTATTTAAAAATTCTACACGTCCCACAGGAGCAGGAACTTCAAATAAGCGATCAACTGCCATATGTTTCTTCCATTTTTGTTTAATGCTAGCAAAATGAGCACTTCCCACAAGTGCTAGAACTGAATTACAATTGCTTGCAATTTTTAACAAGTATGAAGCCATATATAAATCCCTCTCATGAATATATTCTTCATCCATATTTGGCAAGTACTTATAAATCCATGCAGGTGCCTTCCCTGAGGTTATTATTAGTAGGTGATTAATAAGAATCAATAAATCTGGGCATGGCAGGAAGAAGAATCACTTTAGGGCCATTCAGAATATGCAGCCGAGTTACGCACAACTCTATAAAAACTTTTTGTGGATGCATCATTTTAATAACGGCTGTAACATCTTGGCAAGATTGTTGAGAAAGATGATTTTTGCCGATGAGATAAATGTTGCAGCTTTCTCCTTGGCCAGATTCACTTTTTTCCCTCGGAGCTTGACAAGATTGTTGAGAAAGATGATTTGTGCTGATGAGATAAATGTTGCAGCTTTTTCCTTGACCAAATTCGCATTGCAGAATCACTATTTTCCCCCAAAGCTTTCTTGGAAGTTTATAAAGATCACTGGTGGGGGTTTTTATAGTCTTGTCTATTTCTTCTTCCTGCCATGGTTAAGAGTGATTCCGCAACAACAGTCTCATGGAGGATATTTAATCTAACAATTATTTATTAATTAAAAAAAAATCAAAATCAAAATTATGGCGTGTAAGATTAGTGATTTTTGCATGCTTTCAATCCTCTGTATATTAAGTAGTTGTAATTTT
>JARHVA010001441.1:30000-177500 GCA_037957365.1 Torreya grandis
TTTGGTCATTTCGAGGCTTATCTTGCATTATTTGCTAGAAATTATTCTGATATCCATTTAGACATGGAAGGTTGATCAAAATAGAGCATCTACATTTTTCACCTATCTGAGAAGGTGTTGCAAGACAAACACAATAACATATTTTCAAATAATGAAAAGGTCATTAAGTCAAAAAATTTAATAATATGAAAATGTGATGCAAAAAAGTGAGGTTTTGACAATTGTATATTGTTAAAAGCCAACAAGCATTGGTTCATGCCCTAGAGGGAGATTTATTTTCCCTAAATGACCCCTTGAGGGAGTGGAATAGGCCCTCAAAAAGAGAAACATCACACAATCTAATAATAACAGAGGTCAAAAATAATGATTTGCCCAAAGGTGGTTATAATCACTATCAGAAATGAAGGTTTACAAATAATGATTTGCCTAAAGGTGATTATAATCATTAGGATGGTGATTTTCCCAACAAGGTAGATTGATTGTTGGATAAAGCCAAATTTTCCTAGTAAGGTAGAGTAAATTGTTGATCGGTAAAAATAATTTGTTGCATTTGGAAAAATTGGCAAGGGGAACTTATGTAGTAAACCTATAAAATGGATTGATGATGAGTTGGCATAGAACAAATACATGAATATGATAGACCTATTAGGATGAATATACATATTTAAACTAGCATGGGGTATGGCCAAAAATAAGAGTTATAAAATGGGTCTACAAAGAGGCCTAATAAGATGGTCCATGAAGAAAAATGGTCAAAAAATAACAAACGCAAGAATGAACAACATGACAAATGAACCAAAGAGTCAAATAAAAAAGAGCTCCTAGAATGGAGGAAGGAACTTTAGGGCTTGGAGGAAAGAAAATTTAATTTTTGAAGCTATATATTCAACCCATGTGAAAATTTTTCATTTTTTCCCAAACCATTTGAGAACTTGGAGCTTTGACCTTATGGAGAAAAATGGCTCGTGGATAAGGATGGAGGCACATGAGGAAATGAGTAAAGGAGTAGGGGCATCCACCACGTGATGGGTAGCTAATAATTCAAATCATTTGAGACTTTTGGTATATTTATAGAACATTAATGACTAAATTTAGGGGAAAAATGGGTGAAGACACCATTTTTATAGAATGAAAAATGATGATTTCATCAAAAAATGATCAGCGATTCTAGAAAAACAAGTGAATTTTCCATTTTGGAAAAATGGTGATGTCACCAAAAGACATTGAAAAGTTTCAAATCAGTGATTTATCCCAACTAGGTAAATTCATCATTTTCATAAATAATTAAGACAAGGATATGACTTCATCATTTTAAAAAAATGATGATTTCACCCAACAAAAACTAGAGTGGATAACTTAAGGAAACCAAAATGGGTCCAAACTCTAGGGGAGAGGGGAACATAGGTCTAGGGCATGAATTAATTCTGGTAGGATAGGCACAACCATAGATATATCCTAATGCTAATCTATTTATGGTTGAAAGAGAAACTCGAGGTACTAACAATGCATAAATGGTTATTGCACTACCTACAGACACAACAGATTTGGATGGTGGAGATGATTACATGCTTTGAAGCCTTGGGTCTTTTAAAGGTGGCTTAGATGTTTTTTATCTGGGCAGATTGAGATTACTTGAGTGCACTAGCTGAGTGATGGCACTCAAAGACTTCCACATTTCATTTTTTGACTTGAGAGGAAATAATGACACTTGAAGATAACTTGTGTAACCTCAATCTAATGATTAGAGGCCAAAGACTATTTTAGATAGGTCCAATGGAATAACAAGTGGTGATGGATGATTTGATGAGACATAGAGACATTCCCATACCACATGAAAATGTGGACATTGACTTTTTGAGTCATTTACAAACATTTAGTCAGATAACTTGGTGTCAAAAGAGTCGACACTACCTACACTAGTAGATAGAGATGTTGTACTCATGACCATTGTTAGTGACATATTGTTGCTTAATCAAAATGGTTGATTTTTTCACATGGGACTAGGTAGATTTATTAGATGTATGATGGATGACATTATGATATTTGCCTGGGGGTAGTAGTATTGGCCCAACTTTACAGGGACTTGCACATAGTGGCCTACCAAGAAGGTTGAAGTATTGGTGTAGTGACACAATTCTACGTGTGGGGATGGGAACATATAGTGTTGGAGTGCCTTGTTTGGGACATGAAGGTATGAGACTCAGGATATAATAGCATATGGATGGGTCCAAATAGGTACATGTTATTGAAGCTATCATGGATAAATTTACTTTTATTAGCGCATGCTAGATGAGCTGACATTTGAGTTTTCATGTTGTGGCACTATATACCCTTATAGTCATAGTGAGCATGATATATGTGTTATATAGACTACATGAATACTAGGTATTTCTTGATAGGTACACAGATGCATATTATCAAGGAGTATAGGCCTGATCAGTTGTGGTGTTAGTTCAGGATGTAGTAGCATGTCCCAAAGTAGCCTAGGTGGTTCACTCACAGTTATCAAGAGAGAAACTGGATGACACTGGTCATTTAGAGGAGTTTGGTGGGGGGTAGTTATGCATGAATTGCCTATATAAGGTGTCCTATAGATGCAAGAGTGACATCAACTTATGTGATATGGTGGGTGCAAGTATGTCCATTGAGATTGATAGTGCCAAGGTAGGCACCTGGACATGCACCAATTGTGCAGGCACAAATTGTACATGCACAGGTTGTACATGCATAAATTATGTAGTTTGGATAGGTACAGGGTCCAATGTATCAGGATGGTGAGGATGGTGAGGTGGAGAGTTATGATGATATTTAGGTGGAGGAAGATGATACTTTGTTATAGGTAGGGGATATCATGATGGAGGTAGAGGTTATTGAGGAGGCTAAGAGGAAGATAGATCAGAGTGAGACTCATGATATGGGTCAGACTGGGGAGCTTCAGAATATTGGCCAGACCGGTATTGAGGTACCAAGATGAGAGTAGTTTATATATACCCCAACAAGGTAGGGACATTAGGGACTCAGGTGGATACATGCTAGGTAGGGCCTTCAGATACCCATATATCTATGGATATTTCTATTATAGAGGAGGACATCATTGTGAGGGAACGGGATATTTAGGGTTTGGAGATTACAGTTGGTCAATTTTAAGCTCAGTTCACACTTTGAGATGAGGATATTACTGCCAATCAATTAGAAACTGGCCTACTAAAGGTAGAGATAGCATAAATGATGTTGACATAGGGGTAATTACAGGCTTCTTAGAATCAATCCATAATTGAGAGGGATCAATCCATGGCAGAGAGAGATCAGGCTAGAATAGATGTGTAGAGGTTTCAAAGGGAGTAGGATCCAGCTTGAAAGACTAGTACACAGGCAAGGGTTTTTTAAATGGTACTTGATAGCCTTCAGGATAATGATGAGGCTGCTTACTATCAGTGATCCTATGAGATGATTATTCCCAAGGATCAGTAAATACCCACTTTTGAGGTGTGGGATGCATAGAGGGATGGCAGTAGGTCCTCACTATTTGGGACACAGACACATGACACAACAACATCAGGGAAGTTGGTACATCAAACATGGCCACCTCCATCACTAGTGCAACCACCTACTATAGAACGAAGACATTCATAGAGTTAGATTTGATGTTCCATAGCTCTTTGGCATTGTTATATTTTGGAATTTATGACATATATTATTATGATGTATATGATATTCATTTTTATGATTTATATGACATTCATTTTTGGTCTACGGAATTGTACATGGACTATTTCTATTTTGATATATGTGTGATGTTCGCTTCCTTGATTATCTTGATGTCATGTTTATGTTTATGTTTATGTTTATGTTTATGTTTATGTTTATGTTTATGTTTATGTTTATGTTTATGTTTATCTTTATGTTTATGTTTATGTTTATGTTTATGTTTATGTTTATGTTTATTGTAGATATGGCATGTGTTTATTTGCTCATGTTTATGACCTATGATATATGCTTATTCAGATATGTACATCTTCATTAGCACATAACATAATCATTATGACTTTGTTATTATGAGTTTGGATTTATTTGGGAAAACAGTAGTATTTGCCAAAGTGAACAAGGAAAAATATTACTGGCACCTTTGTTTTGAGATAAAAATTGGTCTTATTTTTTCTATAACTTGTGATACTATGCATCATAATTATAAACAACTATAATAACAATATATAACTAATAATCATGGGAAAAATTAATTTAAATGTAAATATAAATAAATTAGGTTTAAAATATTATGAATCAAATCCCATTGTAGAATCCCTATTTCTCCCCAAAGCTCTCTTTGAAGTTTATAAATCGCGTCTTGAGGATCACTAGTGGGGATTTTATAGTCTTGTCTATTTATTCTTCCTACCATGGTTAGAGTGGATTTTGAAGGGAAAAAAATATGACATGTAAGATTAGTTATTTTTGCATGCTTTCAATCCTCTGTATGCAGAGTAGTTATAATTTTTAATTATATTATATGACTGTAATTAAAAGTAAGTGTATTTATATTTGTTATTAAAAAGCTAACTATTGTGTCACTCAAGATAAATAAAAATAACATTTTTCTATATATAAATGTATAATCATCCAATGTCTAAAAGATTTTAGACATTTTTATGGGAAAGCGAATTTACATAAAAGGCAATACATCGACTTATAATTATTCTACTTAATTATAATTATCTATGTGCGGGGAAGATTGAAAGATTTAAAGAATTTTATTTTCAAATCAATTAGATTTTATTTATTTATTTGGTGTGAAAAAAAATTAAAGATAATCAAATCTAATGCAATAAATGGTAAGAGGGAATTTAAAGAAAATATTTGATTTCAGAGATAGTCATTAAAAATATATAGTGAAAAGTAGTTTTAGATAGTGAGGTAGGAAATATTCAGCGGATCAAAAGATAATTTTAATGTTTTTTTTTTCTAAATCATTTTATTTTAATTTTTTTTTGGGGATCAAAAATTAAAAATAAATAAATTTATTGTAATAAATGATAAGAAAGGGTTTAGGGAGAAAATTATTTTAAAATCAATCTAATTTGATTAGTTTTTTGTGTGACAAAAAATTAAGGATAAACAGATTTAATGTAATAAATGATAAGTGGATTTGGGAAAAATATTTGATTTCATATTAATGTGGAAATGATCATTAAAAAATATACAATTAAAAACAATCTTAAAAAATGAAATAAGATATATATACACACGTATACATACATATTATTTATATATATATATATATATATATATATATATATATATATACACACACACACACACATATATATATATACACACATATATACACACACACACACATATATACATACATATACATATACATATATATACACATACATATATATACATATACATATACATATATATACATATATATATATATATACATATATATACTTATATAAATATATAATTAACAGAAATTATATAAATGAAAATGCTACATCATATTTTTATTAATATTAATTTTATATATATATACCATCCTTTATTGAACACATCCAATCAAACAACCATATATGACATTTCTTAAGTTATATAACCCGACTATTGTCTATGTCACCCAAGGCGAATGGTTAAACAACTAGATAGACTTGTTTAGGCTCCATAATTACATATGAAAGCATTCTACTCTCGAAGACATGAGTATGTGGGTGAAAGAAACAAGTCCACTAGTCTATTTTCAAAGCATCGAACAACAGATGGCCATTGCAGTGGACAGGAGAATTGTTGCAGGATTCCAAATGCCTGACCATGATCGTCCCACAGGAACAGGAACTTCCAATAAGCGATCAACTGCAATATCTTTCTTCCAATTTTGTATAATGCCAGCCATATGAGCCATAACAGTCCCGTTTCAATCATTATCAGGAAGAACAGTCCTGTTTCAATCATTATCAGGCAGAACAGTCCCGTTTCAGTCACGTTAAAATTACAGTATGTACGGAAATGAATATATGTTAAGTTAAACAGTCCCTGTTTTCAAAGGCTTATTAATATTTTATTATTTTATCACTTTTAAAATCATTCATTAATTAATAAAGATAATTTATTTTTTAAAATATATATAATCATTTTTTAAAAAGATTATATTAAATGGAATATAAATTTTTAAGTAGATTTTAAAAATTATAAAAAGATTATAATAATTATATATATTTTTTGAAATTTTCTTTTTGCAATTTATATTAATATTTAAGAGGTAATATTGAATAATTAAAAGTCATAATTCTTGACACTTAAGTTTGACCATTAAATTTAAACTTTAAAATATGGAATTATATATTTTTATATATATAATATTAAAACATTTAACTTTATATTGATATATTATTTTTTTAAATAAAAAGATTAAAATTCAATAAAAATTTAAAAAAATTTAAAATTCAAAATTAATTATTAAAAATTTATATTTAAATATTAAAATTAAATTTTGTTTAAAATTTACTTTAAATAAATAAAATCATTAGTACACATATCTCAAATACATTTATTTAAATTATGTTAAATATTAAATAAATTATTATATTTCCTGCTGTTGTAATTGTAGCATGTCTATTTGTATAATTAAATTTAAAATATTTATTTTTATATTAAAAATTATTTTAGAAATGTATATATAAAAGAATTGTTTCTTATGCGCAACTTTTCACAAGGACGTTTATCGTCACATTACCCTTGTGATCACGTTTCTTCATTTCTCATTTCTTGCAACATAAGTTTATCCAAGAAATGAAGACAAGTATAATATTAATAATGAGAATATAACTTTTTCATCATGTGTCCTTAACCAAAAGATCAAATGGAAGTCTTTGACGAAGTACCCAAATTTATTTGTAATCGTTTATACATGCAGAAACATCCTATGTTAGTCACCTTCATTAAAGCCCATATGCTGAAAAGTGCCCTGTATTCCTTGCTGGTCATCCCCCTATTTCCAACCTCCAACATGTCTGGGTCTGGATTTGACAACATAAGGAAAAACTCATTATCAAAATCATAATACAAAATTATCATAACAATAACGGAAGCCGTAACCCAAATCATGAAAAAGGAAATTCACTAACATTTATTCCTCCATTGGCAATGACAAAATCTATGTCGCAAGAGAGAAGAGAATTCAAGGACTGCAAAAGCCTAATGGCCTCCTCGCTTTGAGAGATGGATATGCGTCAGCACAATAATTTCTAATGTTGCCGAAGCCCCCATTATCCAATAACTTTGTATATGATTCTGCAAAAATAGGAATGAATGCCCCACTTTAACCTGAATAACTAAACACCCAAATACTTTTAAATGACCAGTCATAACAAATTTAATTTAAATCAACATAATGTTGTCTACCAAGTAGACAAAGTTAATAAAAAAGGATCATAATAATGTATTGCCCAATAGCAAATTTAATATAAAGGAACATGAAAATGTAGTATACCCAGTAGCAAATTTAATCTAAAGAAACAGAATATTGTATACCCAACATGAAATTTAATCTAATTGAACATAAGGATGCATACCCATTAGAAAATACAATGACAAATAACATAGTGTTGTATATTTGATAGCAAATTTGATCTAAAAAACATAAGGATGTCTACCTATTGAGATTTTTTTGGTTATGTATACCCATAGAAAATTTAATAACACGACTTTTTGATTAAAAAAACAAATCTAATTCAAAAGCTCATAATTTCGTATACCCACATGTATAGAAGAGAAAGGTAAAGATTTATACCTTAAGAAAAACATATAAATGAGAATAGGAAACCAATGAAAAAGATGAACAGGGGTGAGTAAACACACACAACAGTAACCATAGACATTGAATAAAAATGATACCTTGCAACCAGATGCCCTGCCAACATATAATAAGTTCTAACTTCTGAGTTTCTCTGGTATTTTGTCAGATAGTTTGCATTCGATCTCAAATAGAACAATAAAAAAGAATTTTTTTGTTTGACATTTTGTCAAACAATTTGGCTTCGATTTGAAACAGGGCAATAAATAAGATTTTTCTTTTTGATATTTTGTCAAATAATTTATATGAAATATAAAACAGGGCAATTGCTTTTGATTTTCAGATTCATCATTTTAATACAAACTTAATAGTTAATAACATGAGATATCAAACAATTTGAAAGCAATTTAAAACACGGCAACAAAATTGAATTTTTTCTCCTTGTAGACATTTTGTCATATAATTGGCAGTCGATTAAAATAGGGAAACAAAAGAGAATTTTCTTAATGATATTTTGTCAAATAATTTATATGAAATATAAAACAAGGCTGCTACTTTTAATTATCAGAGTTTTCATTTTTTATACAAACTTACATTTCAAAGGGCAGACTACAATAATAATAAATATCATCATACATCTTACAAAAATTCAGAAATAAGATAAACAAGGCAGTAACTCAGTGTACAATAGACTGTGGAAGATAATTTACTTACGTGTCTGCACCTGTTATTGTCCAACTCTAATCAAAAGCAATTGATTATCAAGAAAAATAAACATATGCCACGAATGCGCTAGAGCTAAAGATTACAGAATCGCAGCAAAGCAATAGAATCACAGTAGTGGGGCAGAATCATGCAGCAATGGAGTAGAAAGCGGAAAGTGAAAATCAGCACGGTAGTAGTCAGGAATTAAAACAAAATTTAGGTTACCGAAGAGAATGTACATGTCCTCCCACACACCTGTTAGCAGCAGTAATGGAGGTTACTCGTCCCCTGCACCTGCAGTCTCTCCCTCCAAACACGTCGTCCATCCACCTGTGATAAATGTCAGCCATGTCCATGCTATTGCGAAAATGATCAGCATAAAAATAAATTAATTAAACACTGTTATTGGCTGCATGCCAGACACGCTCTTCCCTTTTTAGGGGCAATGAGGAAGGGAATAAAATATTCATATCGGTTGCTAAACATTCCAAGATGTTTCGGGCTCCTGCAAAATCGTGGTATGCCATTGGCTGAGAACGTTAAGCAGGTTATATTAATAGCCGAAGGTACTAATAATGGCAGAAGGTATGTCCATATGAACGTTTTCACTTGATCATGCCACCCATTTTATTAATAATAACATTCTACAGTAGTTTACAATTGCAAAATCCATTACTATAAACTTCTTTAGGAAGGTAACCAACTACAAAGTTAACCAGATGATATGTTACATTATATGCACTTCTCTTAAATCTATTGTCAAAATAATTACCATACGAAGTGGATATTTATATCAAATTCACTATTTAATACCAATGGCATAACATTTTTGGAGGAAGTCGAGTCCAACATATGACTATGCAACAACCATCCATTTACATGTAGGAAAACATAAAACACAACAAACGAGGTGCCTAGGTATACTTGTGGTGTATATTTATTTTCAAATTCATTGAACTTAGATGGCTCAATAACTTTGATTGATTCTGGTTTTGGAATATGGGCACTTAAGTATGCAAATGCTCTCTTCTTATGCTCTAACCTAAATATTTCTATGATAGGGACATGCACAACTGACTCAAACATGTGCCATATCATAAACATTGTAATTAAGTATTAGGGTTCTAAAAGGCAATGTGACATCATTGGTGTTGGGTATGTAAGGTTTCGATATATGTTTTATAGGCTTACCTTTTTCTTGGGGATTTTGCTAGGCAATACTAACATACAATACAAGATCTTTTTACATCCTAGGCTCTTTCACTTTGATTCTTTCCTTTGGGTGATCTTGGCTCAAGACCAACACTAGTAAGTAGATGCATTTTAACCTTGGGTCTAGGCACATATTTTCTTTGCTTATCATTTTTTGGTGGGATTAAATTCTTTTCAAATCATACTTTTCATTTGTATGATTTAATTATTTTATCATTTTGTAAAAATAGAGATTGCCTTATTCTCTTGCTTTGTTAGAATATTGATTTTGGGGATACACAATCCTTCTTCCTTTTCTATATTTTTTTATTTTACTTTCCAAGTTGTAATCACTCTTAACTTGGACATGAAAGACATTGGTCAAAGCTTATATATACTCATATGAAGGTGTGCCTCTCTTATATTTATTAATCATTCTCTACTTAAGGTAATCAAATTTGTGTGCAATAAGTATATAATATTATACTATGTTAATTGAAACATCTTCAAAGTCTATCATGTGTATGGACCTTCCATGATATATATATATATATATATATATATATATATATATATATATATATATATATATATATATATCACTTTTTTTCACTTTCTCTTCACCAATTCAACTATAAGAGCTATGGCACATTGAGCATGAGGCATGAAACAAGTTTCACAGTAGTCAAATTCATGTTATTCACACCTCTTCCACATTATTTTTAATAAGATCAAGGGTATCCATTTCCACCGATCTATTTTCAGGTCTCATTTTCATAAATAAATGTCTCTTATCTTTGTCTTAATTATGACCCTTTTGTTGATCTTATACACCATATCTTGGTTATGGACCTTATTTAGAATACATTTTTTTCCCAAAGGAAAGCCCCTTTTCATTCATTTCTACTTTGTATCTTATATCGTTAAGAGCTCCCATCATTTTTACCATATTCTTATCTTGTTTAAAGGCTTATATATATAGAGAGAGAGAGACATATTATGAGCATTCAACTTAATTTCACCTCTCTTGAAATATTTCTTAGTAGCTTTGATATTATTATCAATATTCATGGCCATGGTTTAGGTTCGCCTCTAATTTTTCGGTTCATTATGCATACAATAGAAACTAAGTTTAAATACAAAGGAATCTTAGAAAGTCACCAAACACATGGATTTATTATGTCTCAAACTATTAAGCACTTTTAACATATTTTTGATAAAACTATTGTTAAACTCTTGAACATTCTCATTAGCATGTTTGTTGGTGTAGGATATTCATTATTCCATTTACTTATTAAATGGATAATTCCTCACTTGTAGCTTTAGGTTACTTAGGTGTGATAAAGGTTAAGTGGGTGAGAGGGTGAGTTCTACCAGGTGTTCCATCTAAAGTTGAACTGAATGCCACTGTGAGTTCTCCTATGAATTCTACAGTGAGTTACATTCAATCTAACTATTAGTTCTCTAGTGAGTTAACTCCCCTACTCCTTTATATTCCTCTTCACTATGCTATTGTAATTGAGAAGTGTAGCACAAATAATTAATAAGCAAGGTATTAAATACATAAGACAATTATTGTACATCTTCTTTTATGTTTCTGAATATAGACAAGGTCATCATTGTTGCAAAATATTTGTGTATTCATTCTACTAGAAAACCTACTGACTTATTCTGACATGATATCAGAGTTTAAGGTTTTAGTAATGAATTAGATAAAGTTTATCTATTTGATTTCTATTGTGTATTCTTAAAAAATTTTGAAAAAGAATTTGCATATTATGTGTATTGGTGTACAAGGGTTTGTTGCAGAGCTGGTTGAAGTGCAAAGAAGATTTCGTGGGCGATTCCATACTCTCACTTCTTTTTTTAGTGGGAGGATTTTCAACTGGAAAAACACTTTTCCCAGCTGAGGGAGACATTGACGTATTGTGGCCTTTCCAGCTTGAGATCTGCTACGGCCTTGTCTGAAAATACAGGTGGAGTATCCGCATGTTGAGAGCTTTATATGCATGTTCACCAGTTCACCGTAGCGGTGGTCGAAGAAGATTTCTATGCATGTTCAACGACCCTTTCAATAGCTACACCCCGTCAAAGCATCCTCTGTCAAAGGAAGCCATAATGGAATTTAGGAGAGCTCAAAGGGTCTAGCCGTTAACAACATGGATCCTCTCTCCACATAGCGTCAAGGCTACCATATTGCACGAGGTATATTTGGATATTGGAAATCTTGAGGAGACACATCAAGCCTTTGTTGTTTCCTGAAAACTCACAACGTGCTGATCCTCCAAACATCTGGTTGTCTTCTTAATGGATCTGCTCTCTCAAGTCATCCTTTGAAGTGCTGTCTTTCTAGAACAGGGTAGCCAAAGAGGGACCGGTCTAAGGAGCCACAGCTCATGTACTCGTAGACCAGCAAGCGGTTCTAACCCTCAGCGCAGAATCTGTGGAGTGTTAGGAAATTCACGTGGTGTATGCTACTGATGATGGTGATTTCTGAGTAGAATTATTGCTTCGCCCTAGCTCAGCTGTTTTTCGAGGATAGCTAATTGTATGTTTTCCTGTAACTGCATCACCCAGATGTCCTCTTTGTTTTCACGGCCTGCTTCTTATCTGAGACCATGATCATCCTATTAGGCTATTTTCAAAGCATCGAACAACAGAAGGCTATTGCAGCGGACAGGAGAATTGTTGCAGGATTCCAAATGCCTGACCATGATCATCCCACAAGAACAGGGAGTTCCAATAAGCGATCAACTGCAATATGTTTCTTCCAATTTTGTTTAATGCCAGCCAAATGAACCCTTCCCACAACTGCTACAATTGAATTACAATTGCTTGCAGTTTTTAACAAGCCAGAAGCCATATATAAATCTCTATCATGAATATATTCTTCATTCAGATTTGGCAAGTACTTATAAATCCATGCAGGTGCCTTCCCCGAGGTTATTATTAGTAGGTGATTAATAACAATCAATATTTTGTCCCAGAAGCTCACCTATGCCCATGCTCTTTGGCTTGTTATATCAGCACAACGGTCCTAATACAATTTCAGCCCCATATCTCTATGGTCCAGAACTCGGAGCCAGGAACAGCTTTGGCTTTGTGACCATACTTCTGCGGAACCAAACCCTTAAGTCGTCGCATTAAAGCATGAGAATTTCTCTCCCTCCACAACGAAACCCTGATATGAGTAAAGCCGGGCATGAGCCCTTGCCACAACTGCTACAACTGAATTAGAATTGCTTAAGGGCCATTCAGAATATGCAGCTGAGCTTCGCACAACTCTATGAAAACTTTCTGTGGACGTAACGATCTAATAGCGGCTGCAACATCTCGGCATGACTGTTGAGGGAGATGATTTGTGCCGATGAGATAAATGTTGCAGCTTTCTCCTTTGGCCAGATTCACATTGAAATAATGCATATCGATCAATTTAATTCTAAAACTATTGTTAATACACCTCTAAAAAATAATTTTATTAAAAATAATTTATATACTTTAATTTATTAATATATTATGATCATTTTTATATTCATATTTAAATTATAATATAATTTATATTCCATGCCTATTTAATACATTATCAAGACTATCTTAAATCTTAAAAATTAAATTGTGATTATGTTTTCTTAAAAATTAAATTTTATTTTAAAAAAAAATTATAATATTTTTAGATCTTTCACAGACATAATTGTTTTTAAATAAAAACTTAACAATCTAAATAAAACACCATAACCAAATTTTATTACAATTGATAAAGTTAAAAAATTAAAATTCTCAATTTATAAAAAAAAAAAATTATAATTAAATTTAAAAAATTATCTTTAATTAAATATTATATATCAATGATGATTATATCTTAAACATGTCATTTTAATTATTAATTAATATTTCATTCTTCAAATATAATAGCTATAAAACAAAGTAATTAACAAATAAATTTATATAAAATATACAAATAGATATTATTTTCAAGACACTAACCATTAAATATAATATAAATATTTGAGAATGATATCTGTTGGTATATTTTACATAAACTTATTTAAGATATATGTGCTAATATATTATAAAATAATTAACATAACAAATAAATATACATTATAAATATAAAGAAATATCTTTTGTATCGTATACACAATTTATTTCTCTCACTTGTATACCTATTATGTGTTTCCTTTACACTTTATTTCATTGCTATTTTCTTTGATTTTGTTTGTTATTTTTTTTAAAAAAAATTGTATTTATATGTTTTTTATTTTTTTAACTATCATATATGTTATCTTATTTCTTTTTTATAATATCAATTTTACATGAATTAAATAATTATAAAGTTAAATAAAAAAATTCTTTTATTTTAAAATAAATAAAATTACCACAATAAAAAATATAATTAATTTATCATATATTCCAATATGGTAAATAAATAAATTCTTTTCTTTTATAGTAAATAAAATTACTACAATAATTAATAAATAAAATAAAAGTGGATGTAGGTTTTTTATAAAATCGGTTCTAAAATAACTAAATATTAACACACTCACACCATTACATAAAATTACTCCCCTTGATGCCACTATAAGAACACCTATCAATGTAACAATAATTTAAATTTAAAATGATTGAAAACTATCTCAACACCTTAGAAAGCCTTACAATATTCACCATAAAGAAAAAAATTTCCACTTACGCCTTTGTAGCTAACAAGTCTATGGTGGTTCAAGTAATTTTATCATATATAAACCTTGGCTACTTGATTTCACACAACATATAAGGCTATTGGTCTATGTAATGTTAGAAAATAAAATCGGCATCACAAATAGGAGTAAGGGATGTGAATATGGAATACATAAATTAAGGTGTAAGCAATAGATAGAGTGTCATATAAAAATTAAAATTTATTCTATATTCTATGATTATTTGGTGCATAAATAATTGTAGATGAGAAGTGCACATAAGAGATGGATCAATGGTTTATGCACCAATGGAGAATAGAATAGGTAGTGCAATTAAGAGGAAGGGATGTTAAGAGGAAAAATGAAAGTTAAAGTGTAAGAAACAAATGGAATGGAACATAATTATAATTTAAGATTTATGAGTATTTAAGTTATGTATGTTTCTTTTTTATTGATTGAATTATAGTTAGATAATTTTTGTATATGTTGGCTATCAATTGTTTATGATATATTTTATATATATGATTTTTTTTATTTTTTAATGTTGGTTATTAAAAATGAACACACTCCTTCCATTACAATGTAATACTATCCCTGAATGTTATTGTAGAATGTCTCTCTATAATTAATGGTGATTGTTAAAAGTGAACATAATCATTCTATTATAGTTGACCCCCACCCATGAATATCATTATACAATTCTTATCCGCGTAAATAGTCAAGATGTAAGACCTATGAAAAATAAATAAAAATGAACTACATAAAGAAATGGATGAATCTTAAAGAGACAAATGGTAGATATGAGGGTTTTTGTAAGAAAATGTGAATGATGATTAATAATAAAATATCTAATATAAATTTTAAAAAAAAAAAATTAAAAAAAATATAATTAAATAAATAAAATATAAAAAATATGATTAAAACACTACAACAATATGAATTATACTAAAATTATGTATTTACATATACCTTACCACCAAATTTGATTCAACATACATTTTAAAACAATGGATCTCACATTTGGCACATAACTGAAGCCATACAAGCATGGAATCATATTCATTCAAATTGATTGTGTAAGTGAAATTTTAATCAAATGAAAACATATGGTCCATCAGGGCCACATAAAACCACACTAGTTTTAAACCCTTCTTTTAAGCATGATCCACACCAACGTACCTTCCATAGATTTGATGGGTCTATTTCTCTATAATTTTTGGCAAAGAATATTAATTTTACAAATATTCTACAAAGTGTTTTTTTTTCAAAAAAAAAATTATCATTTCAACACCATTAGATAATAACTCATTTAAAGCTTTAATAAGATTTTAAATTACATGAAGCATGCTCCTCTCTACATAGTTTGACATTTTCTACATCCAATGGAATAATGGCAGAATTCATGTCCATATGAACGTTTTCACTTGATGATGCCACCCATTTTATTAATAATAACATTCTACACATAGGGAGTAGTCTACAATTACAAAATGCATTGCTATAAACTTTCTTAGAAAGGCAACCGAGTACAAAATTAACCAGATGACATGTTACAATATATGCCCTTTTCTTAAATCCATTGTAAAAATAATTACCATAGGAAGTGGATATTTATATCAAATTCACTATAAATATTATAAATGGTATAACATTTTTGGAGTAATCTGAGTCCAACATACGATTATGCAATAACCATCCATTTACAAATAGGAAAATATAAAACACAACAAGTGAGGTTCCTAGGTATGCTTGAGGTGTATATTTGTCTTCAAATACACTGACCTTAGATGGCTCAACAACTTTGATTGATTTTGGTATTGGAATATGGGCACTTAAGTATTCAAAGACTATATTCCTATGCTATGATCTTAATATTTCTATGATAGGGACATGCACAAATGGCTCAAACATGTGACATACCATAAAGATTGTAATTAAGTATTAGCATTATAAAAGGCAAAATGACATCATTGGTGTTGGATATGTAAGGTTTCAACATATGCTTTATAGGCTTACCCATTTATTGGGATTTTTTTTGTAGGTAATACTAACATATAATACAAGATATTTTGACATCTTGGGCTCTTTCATTTTCATTTTTTCCTTTGGGTAATCTTGGCTCAAGACCAACACTAGTAAGTAGATGCATTTTAACCTTAGATATACACAAATATTTTATTTTCTTAGCATCTTTTGGTGGGTTTAAATTCTTCTTAAATTATAGTTTGATTTGTATGATCTGATCATTTTACATTTTTGTAACAATAGAGATTGCTTTATTCACTTGCTTTGTTATAATAATGATTTTTGGGATACACAATCCTTCTACCTTAATCATATTGTTTATTTTACATTTCAAGTTGTAATCATGCTAAACTTGGACAACAAAATCATTAGTCAAGGCTTAGATATACTCATATGAAGGTGTACCTCTCTTATATTTATTCATCATTCACTATCTAAGGTAATCAAATTCGTGTATAATAAGTATATAATATTATACCATGTTAATTGAAACATATTTAAAATTTATCATGTGTATGGACCTTCCATCCTATATATCACTTTATTTCACTTCCTCTTTACCAACTCAACTATAAAAGCTATGGCACATTGAGCATGAGGCATGAAACAAGTTTTATATGAATCAAATACATGTTATTCACACCTCCTCCACATTATTTTTAACAATATTAAGGGTATCCATTTCCACTAGTATATTATCAAGTCTTATTTCCATAAATAATTGTCTCTTGCCTTTGTCTTGACTATGGCACTTTTCTTGATCTTGTACACCATATCTTGGTTATGGACCTTGTTTAGATTCTATGTTTTGTTTTTAGCAGAGTGAATCCCCTTTTCATTCATTTCTTCTTTAATATCTCCCATCATTTTTTCCATATTCTTATCTTGTTTAAAGGTGCGCACGCACACACACACACATTCATTATGGGCACTCAACTTAATATCACCTCTCTTAAAGTATTTCTTGGTAGCTTTGATATTATTATTAATATTCATGGCCATTGTTTAGGTTTACCTCTAATTGTTAGGTTATTTATTCATAGAGTAGAAACTAAGATTAGATTCAAAGGAGTCGTAGTAGGTCACTAAACACATGGATTCATTAGGTCTCAAACTATCAGGAACTCTTAAAATATTCTTGACAAAACTATTGTTAAACATTTAACCACTCTCATTATCATGTTTTCTAATGGTAGCGAGGTCATATATAATAAATCTTGGGTTTGTTTTGTGACCATGGTGGATTTTAAATAATCTCTCAAATTAATTCCCAGAATTAATACTTTGTTTTGAAACTTCATTGTACCAACATCTATCTCTTAGCATCACATCTTCAACTCTATGTCACAATCATCAATGACCTTAATGAAATATTTAAGTGTTCTTCCCATGATATTGAATTATTACCCTAAAATATTGGGATTCTATTCCTTAAAGAATCAAGGAATATGTAAAGAAACATAGGAATACTTGAAAAATCAATCTTCATGTATCTCAACAATCCCATTGCAAGACAAGTATGTTACAAATGTTTTCTATGTTTTGTATTATTAACTTCATTAAAAAAATATAAGTTTAATTTATTGTTATTTTTATTCATATTAATCATATTATTTTCATGTCTATTAACATTTTTTTTTCTTATTTTTCATAACATTTTAACAAATTTGACCCAAAGCTTCATGATACTCAAGGATGCTTTTGGTATCAGGCCCAAAGCTTCTTTCACCTCCAAATGTTATAAGTGATCTAGTATTTAAACAACCTTATTCTTAAATAAGGGTACACTTAATAAAAGTAATTATTTCGATGATATGTTTTTCCAAATATGACGTGTTTGAAAAAGCTCAAGTCGATACTAGTATCCTATTATTTAACCCTTGGGTAGATGTCAAATAAAGAATGATTCCCGACGTAAGGTGTTTTACCCCTTTGTGAATATTCAAGGTTGTTTAAATCCTTTGAGGATAAGTATCCTTCATTGATGTTTTTAAATACTATATTTAAATATTTTTAGAAGGGTTAAAATTTTTATGTTTAACAAAATTTAGAGTGACAAAATATGAAGAATAAACTAAAGACCCAACAAGCTTCCATATTAAGTGGTTATTTTATTTAAGGGTTTTCTTTGGGTTGATAATTCTTTTTATAGTATTTTAGTATGGTCTACTTTGACAGATGATTGTAGGCCCTCAAACTTGGGAGAATGGTGCATTAATAAGGTATTTTGTTGTATTATAGCATGTACTTTTAATCTTAGATATTTTATTTGAATTAGGCCAAGTATTTACAATTAATTTGAGTTTGAGACCATCAAAGTCATCAATACTTTTAAATTTACACATAATAGATCCAAAACTTGGTGTATATATAAGATCTAATAAAAGGTCATTCAACAAGGGAGATTTGAAATTTAAATATCCATCATCCTAATAAACCATGACAATATTTTGGGGTTCAAATCCAAATATGCAGCTTTCAATGAAGAAGGGGGTGGAACAAATTATTTACAATATCTTTGTACACTCACTCTTATTTACATTACCAAAAATAGATAAATAAATATAACCTTTTAGGTATAGACTCTTATTCACTCTGAAAAATATATCACATTGGTCGAATTGAATAAAATAGTTTTAGGAATGAATAAGCTTCTTGAAGTTCATAGGGAGCTCACTTTCAACATTACTCACTGAACTAGAATTATGAAAACAATAAATACAATAAAAATAATATGAAAACTATGGGATTTCAATAGAATATCATCACACATAAAACTACAGAAAAATCATAAAATTAATTAGATCTAAACATATAATTAAATCCTACACAAGTATTTACATAATATATTTGTAATGAGAACAATAAATCCCTATTTAATAAATAGCATCTAATGTGCATAAGTGAATGAGTGATTTGATGCATTTACTACATCATTTGGACAACACACTTTACTCATAATTAACCAACGACTTAGACAATACATATTGCATTAACATGAATAACTCAATTCACATTTTAACAAAGAAAAGCAAAACTATTCAATACCAAAGTGTTCTTGTATGATATTTATTTATGGAATATATAATTCTCAAAACATAAAGGGAAAGATATTTAATAAAAAAATATAGATGTATTCCCTTGAGCTTCTAATTGAGTATGAATAATTTGACAAATTTGTGATAATATCTAGTGAGACCTAAACATCCTTGAAGACTTTTAAAGGGTTTATGTTTTGGTCAATGTTACACATCCTCAATTTTCTTAAGATCCAATGTAACCCCATTGATTAAGATAATATGCTCACGGAAATACCTCTGTAGTACAGAAATATCACTTATAGAAATCTTGCATATATTTGATTATCAATTTATCTAATTACTTTGACCAGTTTCTTAAAATAACATATAAATTAATAATTCTTAACATCATTGAAATAATTATAAAGAGACATAAATCCAAGATTTACATGATCTTAAATAAATATGCACATATTATAGTAGAAAATTAACTTGACATACATGAATACTTCATTTCTAAATTAACTCCAAATTTTTAAGGAAATCATTTAAACAATGACAATACAAAAAATATAAAACTATTAGAAAAATTGCATTCATAATAAATAGCATAATATAATTGTAAAGATTTTACAATACTACTACAAACATTTCTATTTTCCCCACTTTCAACCTAAAAACCAAACATTTATTTAATGTAGTTTTTGATGAAACAGTAGAACACCAATCTTTGAAAATTGAATTCTCCCTTTGAGCTCCACCGTCTCTCAAAAACTACCCATAAAACATGAAAGCTACAAACAAACCGGAAAGAAAACCTTTAAAAAAAAAAATTAAGAGACAAAAAAAAGGTGAAAGACATAATGCAAACTATTGCATTCCTAATTTGACAAAAGATCAAAATGAAGGCAAGCTTCATCAAGTTATAAAAATAATTGCATAGGTTTTTCTTGGAGGAGAAGTAAGGTATCTTTGGTCAAGTGGAGAATATTTCAACAAGTCAAAGTATTCAATAACACATCTGATTGTAATCGAAGATGCATTGGATTTCCTTCTATTGTAAAAGATTGCCTCCATAATAGATCAAACTTGGCATCGAGAGTTATCCCCACTAGTTTACTTTGAAAGCATCGAATACAAATACCAACATACGGTAATGGCAGCAGAATAAATGCCTGACCATGATCATGACCACGACCGTCCCACAGAACTTCTAATAAATAATCAACTGCAATATATTTCTTCCGATTTTGTTTAATGCCAACCCCTTGAGTGTTCCCCTTTAAGCATGAGCTTTTTTTAGCCCCACATCTATGTTCTTCTTCAAATGCAGTACGGGAAATCAGAGATAGGAACAACTTTGGCTTTGTGACCATAATTTAGTAGAGCCATACAGATGATGAATTGCTTTAGGGTCATGCAGATGATGCAGTCGAGCTTCGCCCAGCTCTATCAAAACTTTTTATGGATGCAGTTGAACAATATAATAATGGCTGCAATATCACGATAAGATTATTGAGAAACTTGATTTATACCGATGGGATAAATGTTGCAGATTTCTCCTTGCGCAGATTCATATTGCAGAATCACTATTTCCCCCAAATCTCTCCTGGAAGTTTATAAAGCAAGTCTTGAGGATCACAAACGGGGGTTTCATAGTCTTGTCTATTTCTTCTTCGTACCATGATTATCTTGATTCGAATTGAAGAACTGTGCGATGGAGACTATTTAAGGGATGTGGAGATGTAGAACACAAATTATGGTGTACAATACATGGAGTGTCACATTAAAATTTAATTTTATATCGTATCGCATGATAGTTTGGTGCATGAATAACTGCAGATGAGGAGTGCACACAAGAGATGGATCCACTAGTATGTGCACCAATTAAGAATAGAATAGGTAGCACAATTAGAAGGAAGGGATGTGGAGAGGAAAAATGAAAATTAAGGTGCAAGAAAGAAACGAAATGTAACGAAATTAGAATTCAATATTTAAGAATATTTAGGTTATATATATAATTGATTGAATTATAGTTATATAATTTGTGTACATGTTGGCTATTAATTGTTTGTGGTATATTTTACAATTATTTTTTATTTCTTAATGTTAGTTATTAAAATTGAACAGATTCGCTTTATTATAGCTCACCACCACTCTCGGATGTTATTGTAGAATGTCTCTTAACATAATTAATGTCAGTTGTTAAAAGTGAATATAGTTACTTCATTATAGCCCACCACCACTCACAGATTCTATTGTGCAATGCCTTTCGGTGTAAATAATCAAAATATAACATCCATGAAAAAGAAATAAAAAATAATTATATGGAGAATTTGATGAATCTCAAGATAGATAAATAATAAATCTAAGGGTTTTCATAAGAAAATGTAGATGATGAAAGATAATGAAAGTTCTAATGTGAAGGCAAAGTGTTTCAATAAAAGCATAATATAAGAAAATGAATAAAATGTACAAAAGCATGAAAAAAACACTACAATTATATGGCTTGTACTAAAATTATATGTCTATATCTGCCTTACCATCAACATTGAATCACCTTTCACATTTAAACATTGGATCTCACATTTGGCACCCACCCTGAGCCCTATTAGTAAGGTCTCATATTCACTCAAATTGTTTGTGTAAGGAAAATTTGAATTAAATGAGAACCTATGGTCTAGGGGCACATAAAACCACACTAGTTCTAAACCGCTATTTTGAGCATGCTCCATCAAGGTACATTCTATAGATATAATAGGTCTATTTATCAATAATTTTTTGTAGAGAATATGAATTTGTCAAAAAAATTATAAATTTTTCAAAAAAAATTATCATGTCAACATTACTATATTATAAATCATTTAAATATTGAATGGGATCTTGAATTACATGTAGCATCCTCTCCTCTCTAAATAGTTTGACATTTTATACCTTTAATGGAATAATAATAGAATAATGATCTTCTCTCTAAATAGTTTGACATTTTATAATGGAATAATGGTAGAAAACATATCCATTTGAATGTTTCCACTTCATGATGCAACCCATTTTATTAAAAATAACATTCTCCACCTAGGGAGTAGTCTACAATTGTCAAATCCATTACTAGAAACTTCACTAGGAAGGCAACTAATTACAAATTTAACCCTGTGATGGCATGTTATACTATATGCACTTTTCTTAATTCCATTGTGAAAATAATTACCATAGGAAGTGGATATATTAATATAAAATGGTTGAATATCAAGTTGAATTTGAAATAGGGAGGTTCTTAGGTATACTTGGGGTGTATTTTTGTCTTCAAATTCAGTGACCTTAGATGACTCGACAACTTTTCTTGATTTTGGTATTTGAATTTTGGCATGGACCAACAACTTTACTTACTTTTGGAATTGGAATATGTGCACTTAATTATGCAAAGGCTCTATTCCTATACTCTGATCTCAATATTTCTATGATAGGGACATGCATTTTGAGCTAATTCAAACATGTATCATATCATAAGCATTGTAATTACATATTAGGCTTATAAAAGGCAATGTGACATCATTAGTGTTGGGTATGTAAGGGGTCAATATACGCTCTATAGGCTTACACATTTCTTGGGATTTTTCCTAGACAATACTAATAGATCATACAATATCTTTTGACATCTTGGGCTCTTCATTTTCATTCTTTCCTTTGGTCGATGTTGACTCAAGACTAACATTAGTAAGTAGATGAATTTACACCTTAGGTCTAGGCACATATTTTATTTTCTTAACATCCTATGGTGGGATTAAATTATTTTCAAATTGTACATTTTATTTACATGGGTAAAGAAAATAATCTAGTCATTTTACATTTTTGTAACCGTAGAGATTGTTTCATTTTCCTGCTTTGCTAGAATAATTATTTTTGGGATATAAAATGCTTATTTATTTTTGATATTGTTTATTTAATGTTTAAGTTTTAATCACTGAAAAAAACATTGGTCAATGCTTGGATATATGCATATAAAGGTGTACCTCTCTTATATTTATTAATCATTCTCTACCTAAGGTAATAAAATTTGTGCATAATAAATATATAATATTATACAATTTAAATTGAAAAATATTTAATTTATAACATGTGTATGGACCTCCCATCATATATCTCACTTTATTTCACTTCCTCTTCACCACACTCAACTTTAAAAGCTATGGCACATTAATCACAAGGGATGAAAAAAGTTCACACTAGTCAAATTCATGATACTCACACCTCTTCCACCTTATTTATAATAGGATAAAGGGTATCCCTTTTAATTGGTCTATTTTCATTTCTTATCTCCATAAATAAATGTCTCTTGCCTATGTTTTGACCATGACCCTTTTCTTCATCTTGTACATTTTATCTTTTATGAACCTTATTTGGATTACAAGGCTTTTTTTTGGTAGATGGAAGTCATTTTCCATTACTTTCTACTATGTATCTTATATATTTAATGATCTTATATATTGTATCTTGGTTATGGACCTTATTTGGATTACAAGGCTTATTTTTGGCATAGAGAAGCCCCTTTTCATTCATTTCTACTCTATATCTTATATCTTTAAGAGATTCCATCATTTTTTTCAACATTATCATATTATTTAAAGACTTTTGAATAATTTTTTTACCATCAGAATTCAACCTAATCTCACCTTTCTTGAAATATTTCTTGGTGGCTTTGATATTGTTATCAATATTCATGGTTATGCTGTAGGTTTACATTTGATTTTTGGGTTTTTATGCATGCAGTAGAAACCAAGTTTAGATTCAAAGTAATCATAGTAGGTCATAAAACACATGGATTAATTTGGTCTAAAACTATCATGAACTTTTAGCATATTCTTGAGAAAAATATTATTAAACTCTTAAACACTTTCATTAGCATGTTTTCTAATGGTAGTGAGTTCAAATACAAAATAAATATTGGGTTTATTTTGTGACCATAATGGACTTTAAATAACATCTTAAAATCATTCCATGAACTTATACATTATTTAGGATGTTTATTGTACCAACCTCTAACTCTTAGCATCACATCTTCAGCGCTATGTCATAATCACTAGTGACCTTAATGAAATATTTAAAGTGCTCTACCCATTATATTGAATTATTACCCTAAAAGTTTTGGATTCTATCCCAAAAATAATCAATGTATATATTAGGAAACATAGGAATATTTGAAAAATCAATCTTCCTATATCTCAATAATCCCATTGCAAGATAAGTATGTTGTAGTTTTTTTCCATGTTTTAGATTATTAGCTTCATTTTGAAAATGTGGACTTAAGTTATTATTATTGTTATTCATATTAATCATATTTTTTACATGTATACTAACTAATATTTGTTTATTTTTCATAAAATTTTGACTAAATTTATCCAATGCTTCAAGAGACTCAAGGATGATTTTGGTATCAAACCCAAAGATTTTTTTACTTTCACATGTCAAAGGTGATCTAGTATTTGAAAATATGGGTAAACCTATTAGGAGTAATGATTGGGATTATTATTTATTTAAAAATAAGGGTTATTTTAAAAATATAAATTCTATACGAGTATCCTATCATTTAACCCTTGTGTAGATTTTAAATAAATGAAAATTCCTAATGATGTAAGAAAACCTTTTCTAGGTATCTTACAATAGGTCTTATATGTACTTTTAGAATTTCTAGCCTTATTTACTAGCACATACTTTCATCCACAAGGGTCATTATATTCTTCTTTGATTATTCTCACTCTAGAAACAAATTTTCATCTTCTTCTTTAGTTTATTCTTGCAAAAGATTACAAATGGACTTTGTAGACTCTTAATAGGTCTATTTCCTTCCTCCTTAAATATTATTATTGAAAATTATATTATTTAAGACTTTAGAGGATTTAAAAAAATATTATTGTACTTATTTAAACACTATCTAACCCAATAAACACACTACACCCTTCAACCAATGCGTATACTTGAACAAGATGGATTACAACAAGGTTTTAGATCTTTTTACAGGATTTTCCACTTTTTGTAGACATATATATTCATTAACCTAGGTTATTTTCATTAAAAAATACATGATTTGATACCCCATAATGGTTTCCAAACTCTCATAGATTGATATTGAATCAATACACTGATTTGAACCTTCTTTGTATTTTGAATTCCTTAATATGATTGTTAACATGGATTTCAACTTCTCTCTAAGTTTGGTTATTCTTGATTTTGTAATAAACTTTAAAAAATAATATTTTAGGATAATTAATAAGACATAACACATTAATTATATTTTTTTTCATGATAATAAACATGGTCTATACTTCTTCACAAACTGATTTCTCAAGAACAATAGAAAAATTATATTTTAGCCTTGTTTTAGGCCTAAACACCAAATCTATAAAACACAATCATATGTATATCATTAAAAAAAATTAGTTAAATTAAATTAAATTAATCAAGCATTACAATAAAAAAAATTCATATAAAATGATCGTTCATTTTTAACATATTCAACTTTTTGTAAATAAAACCATGTCTTTTAGGATTTATTACAGGTCTATAAAATAGTCATCTATATATTTATTTAAAAGAATGAAAAATATTTTTAAAAAATTATATAATTTAAATGACATCCTATATCATATGTATACAAAATTTTAATAAATTTGGAAGGATCATTTACAAGTTATGCTACTTTTTCTAGGTGAAACCCTGTCTTAGGGTTTACGACCAAATTACAGACCCCCAAGAGCACTAAAATTGATGGATATTGAGTTTTAAGGACATTGAAATGATTATTTCACTTGGAATAGGATATTAAAAACACTATATTACTCTTTTCATCATTAATCAATTTTAAAATCCCCAAAATACATTAAACTTATCCCTTTTCTATAGGTATAACACCTAGATTTTAAGAAATAGTGTTTAGATATTTGTCAAGGAACCAATTGGTAAAAAGCATGTATAATTTTTTTTAAATAATTAATAACATAAATTAAAATTTTAATATAATATATATTTAGTTCATAACATAATAAAAATTTCCTTTTTACTTAAATATCTTCAACTTCATACGCAACCCCACAACTCCATTAACCAAACTCTTATAAAGACCTACAAAATCAAATTTAATTATGATTTTATTACTTTATTAAGATCATCCTCTATTGTTTATATCCTTATAATTTTATTATATATTTATAAACTTAGTTTTGTCATATTTTAATACAAAATATATCTCAACTTATGGTTTATCCCAAAACATACTTATTTTGATCTCTTTCCTATGTTGGATGCATCTAAGTTGGTCTTAAGATAAGTTTACATTGAGTGGAGGGTTTAAATACACTTAATACCTATACATAGACCCTACATAATTTTTATAATATAACCAAGGCCTTTCAAACATTCTAACCCTCAATTTTCTTACTAAAAAATTCAAATATTTAAATTTTCCATTATGGTGTGAAAGTAGAAAGAAGCTTAAAAAGGATAATTTATAAAATCCTACTAAATCTAAGACATTAATAAGGGTATAACATGAAATTATACACTTAAACATGACCATTACATAATAATTTGAATAATGAACAAGCTTATTATTGACCCTTATTGACCTCTTAGAACTTATAAAACCAAACATAAAAAAACTTTATATTGAACTTGATGATGCTCCTACATCACCTAACTAGGGTGTTTTATTCCTTTATAAATATTCGAGACTATTTGAATCCTTTGAGGACAAGTATACTTCACTAATGTTTTTAAGCCTTATATTTTCATATTTTTTAGAAGGGCTAATAAAGCTATTTGTAAAAATTTAAAGTGACAGAAGATGAAGCATAACCTAAATATCCAACAACTTTCCAAGTAGGTGTTTATTTTATTTAAGGATTTCCTTTGGGTTAGATAATTATTTCTATAGCCTTTTAGTAGGGTCAACTTTGAAGGATGACTATATGCCCTCAAACTTGGTAGAATGGTGCATCAATAAGGTATTTTGTTATAGTATAGAATGAACCTTTTATTGCAGATATTTTGTTGAATTAGACCAAGTATTTGTAGTTACTCTAAGTTTCAAATAATTAGAGTCACCAATACCCTTAAATGTATACACCATAGATCCATAATTTGGTGTATATCTAAGATATAAGAAAATGGCATTCACCAAAGGAGATTTAAACTTTAAATATCACTCATCCTAAGAAATAATGATAATATTTTGGGGCTCAAATATAAACACCTAGGTTTTAATGAATAAGGGGTGGAACAAATTATTTATAATGATTTTCAAACCCACTCTTACTTATTTTACCAAAAATAGATAAATAAATATGACCTCTTAAGTCTACATACTTATTTGTGCTATACCAAAAACATATCACACATTGGACTACTTGAATAAAATCATTTTGGGAATGCATAAGTCTCTTGAAGCTCATATGGAACTCACTTTCACCATTATTCTCACTCAACATGAATTATGACAACATTAAATACAATACAAATAATGGGATTTCAATAAAATCACAACACATATAAAGCTACACAAAAATCAGAAAATTACCTATATGTAAACATCTACTTAAATCTTACACATTTATTTACATAATATATTTTCAATGACAACTATAAATGTCTACTGAATAAATAACATCTAATATACATAAGTAAATGAGTGATTTATTTCATTTAATAAACCATTTTTACAACATGTGTTGCTCATGATTAACCCATAACTTAGACAATATGTACTGTGTTAACATGAAGAACCCAATTCACATTTTAACCAAGAAAATCAAACCTACAGAGCATTAAAGTATTCTTGTATGATATTTTTTTAGATACTTAGTTTTGGCCACTTTCATGCGTAAAATCGGATTAGGTTTAATTTCTAGAAAATGACACAATTTAAGCTTAAAAGTCACCTACATTTCCCTAATTCATCTGAATAAGGGAATAAATTACCTATAAATGTGAAGAGGCTAGTTTTTTTATCATATTATTCTATATATACTAATAACCTAGTTCAGTTTTAACCCTAATCATATTATGACCTCGTAATTTGAAATTTTTGGCCTATTAAGACATTAATTCAAAACATTTAAAACAATTTCCAAAATAAAAAGCACTAAGCAAGATTAAATACATTGAAAATCTTAATTAACTTACCCAAATGAAAATTCCAAGTTTAATTAGTAAATTTCATTTATCTAAAAAGGAATTTTTAGGCAAATATGAAGTCAAAGGTAATAAAGTAAATTTGTCTTTGTTTATGTCTATTTTATTAGGAAAACAATCGTTTCATGAAAATGGTGGCTTTGCCTTGAAAAATAGTGGTTTTTCCCTACTAAATGGTTTCTTCACTCTATGTTTTCCAAAAACCTAAGATCTCAAAATGAAATGTTGTTTACTCATTTTATTTTTTTCCTAGAGCCAAGAGAACCCTCTAACATTATTTAAATAACTAAGGTGGAGAGGGAGAGCGGCTTAGACACTTCTAAGATCTCACATACACTTCTTTTTTTGCTTAAAATCAGCCTAATCACATTTTTATTTTAGTATTTTCAAAGTTCTTACAAGTGAAAACAAGGCCCAAGGGTCCAAATTTAAATCACACTTGAGTTGGTTCTATTAAAAAGAACATACATTTTAGTTAGATCTCTTAATAGTTTTTTTGACATTATGTTTATTTTTCTTATTATCTAGTTTTCAAAGTTCATTAGACTAGATTCTTTATTTGTGGAAAATTAGAGATTATTATGTGTATTCTCTCCCCTCATCCCTTATAGGGAACTCGGGTGACCAAAATGGCTTAGTTTATTACCTTGTTTGTTGGTTTTGTCAGAAGTAATGTCATGTATACTATCCCCAAGTTCAAATTGACTTGAGTGACACAAAAATGACCTCTAATGTCTTTCTATTTTATTTTATTGTAGCTATCTTTTGGGTGGAAGCTTTTTTTTCCCTCACTAGTTATCTAGTGGTGTATTGACCTAGGGTTTCATATCCCAACATCATACAAACCCCACTCCACATTTGGGTATATAAATTGGGTACATGATATAAGGATTGATAGGGTGTAAGAAACTACCCTCTTTGATCCTACCAAAAATTTAGGTCATGTGTTGCTAAACATAAAACTCTATTAAGCAGTACATGGTTGGATCCAATGTGTAAAGGAATAAACCTTTATATAGCAAGTTAGTATGTATAAAACCAATTTATTTGATTGTGCCATTGTGTTAGCCACACTTGGGAATATTTAGTGTGTTTTAAAACTTATATATTTTAGTCAACCCCACTTGATACAAAATATCTTGCCAAATGCCAAGTGTTCCTCACTCTAAGTTCATGCCACATACCGATGCTTGAGAAATAGAGAGGGTGTAAAAAATTTATCTAAATTTGTACTTTAATTTTTAGATTAATACTTAATTCCTCACAAGAATTGGTATATCAATGGAAGTTTTGGTATAAGCTATGCACACCTATGTAGATTTAGTGATAGGATGAGGCATTAGTGTTATTTATATTTTATTTGATTTACATGTGTGTTTTATACTAAAACTAATTATTTGAGTTGTAATTTTGAAACAAGTCTAAAACCACCACATTGTTTTCACACCGCTTTACCCTAAGAGGTATTAATCTACCTATTTTATGTCACACTTTTTCCTCAAGGTTTTATTCCAAAACTATTTATGTGTCACTTATTTAAATGGGTCATTATTACACTACCTATTTGGTCTTAAACATTTGCCTAGGATTTTTGAGTTCAAAACCATTGTTATACCATTTATTTAAAGGAGAATTGTTATGTTGCCTAAATCATTCCCAATCACTTTTAAATTTTGAATCCATGTTCTAAATTATTTTTATACTCTTGTTTCAAACATGCAGTTATGTTGCCCATTTTGGTCTAGCCTTTTTGCCTTAGAACATTCGAGTCTTTTTATATTAAATTTGAAACTCAACCTTTCAAAGTGTAAATACTAAATTAATCATGTTTACACCAAAGCCTCATCTAATCTGGGATTAGATAGTCTACCTTATAGTTTTGGATTGTGTTATTTGGGTTGATTTCCTATTTGACCCAAATACCCCTTTTCCTAAACTTAGTGGTTGTTGTGTGTTTTGTGACTTGTTTGAGAGTAATTTGAGCTAGTTGTTACCACATGCCTTATTTGAAGTTTGTTGTACCAAATTTAAAAGTGTCCTAGTTATATTGTTCCAATAGTTTCTTACAAATCAAGTATCGAGTCTTAAAAAACCAATTGCTGAGTGTCAGCCAAGCTAATTACCTTAGTTTAATTTATTTTTATTTCTTATTTGACTTATTTATTTTTTAGTCTAGAATCATGTTTCATGCTAATGATTATAAATGCCTTTGGGAAAATCACTATTACATTTTTTGCATTTTTTCTAACTTGATTAAATAATGTTGTCATTGATTATAATCGCCTTTGGAAAAATAAATACTTTATCCATAGATGAGTTTTTAGATTTTGTGGTATGCCACTAATTATAATTGTCTTTGGGCAAATTAGTATTATTTGTTAGACTAATTTTGAGTTTGTTTTATCTTTACCATTTTCTAATTTAGTTGTTTTACCCTTTAGGACTTTTTTAGAGTGTCAATAGTTGTTTATTTTTAGACCTTAATTATATTTTACTTTTTGACCCTTTATTTTTACCAAACCTAGCCATAGATTTGATCATGCCTCACTACACACAGTGGGACTATGTATAATCCAGACTATGAGAACATTGTGACTAGTAACCCTTTTAATCAAGAGTCATATGATGACGTATATTAGCATATGGATCTCTATCCATATTATAACATTCCATATGTTGAATAAAGGTCTAAACCATTATCATAGTATTTAGTGACTACACCTTCTTATCTAGGCAAAAAAGAAGAGAAAAAGGCATAGTACCTTGCTCAAACAAAACCTAACATTTAACAAAACCAATAATAATATCCTTATTATGTTAGGATGCCAACATATATAAGCTATGATCTCTACTTGTTTGATCATCATTTGTTCGAGAATAAAGACAAAATTCTTGTTAGATTTGTCAAAGTAGGAGCCAATTTTCCACCATAATTCCCCCACAAAAGTTTGAGTAATTTGATTAAGACCCCTAGTAATGCACATTGAATCCAATAATTTGAGCAAACATCAACTAGATATAGTCAAGTTTTTGTCAAAATGCCATAGTAAAACCAATGTACACTTGAAAAATGGAAATGTATTATAGATGAATAAATGGAATAGGTATAATAAGAGTACCAAAAATATTTAAACTTAGCTTGAAATATTAATGCAAGGGTTGTTTATAACATGCCACTTATTGAGATAATTACGTCAATACAGAAATAATTAGATGCTTTGGGATATGTAATCCAAAACATAGACCCATTTAGTAAAAACACATTGGTTAGTGACATGTTTAATATCCATATTTTTATTGAAGATACTGTCGCTCAAATGGAATACATCACTTAAAATGTTATGAATAGCATGCAAGTACATTCTACTCTAAACCAAAGTGGGTTTAATTTATTACTAAACAAATCATAATAAATTCCTAAAAAATACCATGAGTGGATTCTAATAATAATGGATAGGTACACCTACTTCCCAAAATCAATAAACAACCTCTACTCCTTAGCCAACTACTTCTTTGAGTGTGCAATAGGGGGAAATGAACCAACAAGAGACAAAATTACCAACACAACAAGTGTAAAACACTAATTAACCTCAATAGGTGAAAATAAATGTTCTACCATAATAAGCACATACTAATATACCTCAATAATCATAAACATTACCTAACTAACAATTTATTTCTATTGGTTAGAAAGTTAAAATTGGTTAACAAAAACAAGTGACAAACTCCCAATAATTGCTTAACTAAAAATAAGATCAAATTCAATAATTTCCAATCCAATAATAGGTGTTTAACCAATAATAAGGTTCTTATGTGTAACAGTTACTAGGCACTAGGTAACGATTGTCTTTCACCCTATGGGTATCACACATGCAATAAGGAGCCAACTTTCAACACCTCAAACAATAGAGATATAGTCAATAATGTGTTTCTTAAACAAATTCCATTACCACAACCATAATTTTCTAAATAAGGTTATGTAGCCAATCCAAACCAAAATATTTTTTAGTAAAAGTCTATTCCATATCCAAAGTACAATACCAATGCATGGATATGTATACCTGGTCATCTGACCAATTTGAATAACATTCCATAATATGACTACCCTAGTCAAGGTAATACACCTTTGACCATGAGACCTCAATAATAACAAGCCACTCGATCTGACTTCCTTACCCAAGATTTACAATAGATAAAGGATGCAATTAAATCTATACAAATCAAAAAAGAAACAAAGAAAATCAAACTAGATGAAATGTGATCTTATCCATTCAACATGGAATAGCTATAAATACCATTTCCATTAGGTTATGAGCAACCTAAATTTTACAAATACAAAGGAAAAGGTGGCCCTAAAGAGCATCTAAAATAATTCTTTGTTTCATGCCATCTAATGGCATATAATGACATAAACTTGCTTCTACTCTCTCCAAGGAGTCTAGTGGGAAAAACCTTGGAATGGCTATTAAAATTACTAAAGAGTGTGTACTTGCATTTGATGATATTTTGGAGAAGTTAGTAAAACACTTTTCATATAATCTTAGTCCCAATATTATAGTTATGGATTTGGGCCAAGCTAAATATAAGATTGGTGAAAGTTTCACTATATATTTTCAATGTAGGAGAGTACTAGTAAACCAGTTTATTCACAATTTGCTAGATAAATAATTAGTCATGATATTTACTAGGAGCTTACATAGTGAGATATCTTACCATCTCTATCTATAATGTGCTCAAAAATTTGTAGAGATTATAAATAAAGTAACATAGATTGATAAAGACCTTATTAACAAAGGGATAATCAAGTTATCTTCTTTTAAACAAAGTGAGAATAAAAATTGAGGCCATTAAAACTAGAACTAGTACCGAAGTGAGAACCACAATCATAACTTAATTCAAATACCATATTTAATGCCACCTCAGGTCAATAATAATGAGATACTAACACCATACAATTTTAATAAGATTATGGTTGGCAATGGGGTCATTACATCATGTCATGTTCATATTGTGTAAACACTAGCCATTCATTTACCTCAAACCACTCAAAAAATACCACCTTCATACATTCAACCAAGACCTACATAGAACCAACAACCACATAATCAAAACCAATTACAATCCTCTCATCAAAGGAGAAGACTGTCCATTGCCATGTAATTTATTTACCTTGGTGAGCCTATTGAATTTGTGTTCTAAAGAATAGTTCATGCAAATATGACTACTTAGCCAATATGAAATCTATTTCCTAAAGGTATTCATTTCCTTGATTGGTATAAATAACATGAATTTTGTGAGTACTATTGCACTAGAGGACATTCTATATGATGAGGTATCTAGCTCATTAATTTAATTGAGAATATGCTAGAAAATGGAGAGATAAAAAGAGACACACATGCTCCTACAACTAATCATAACTTGGGTATCTACTAGAATCCATTTCCCCAACATAAAAACAATAATGACCAGTAGAAATACCAAAAACAAAAAAAAATGTTAGATAACTCCACCACAAAATAAATAAAAACAATGTCAACCACAACAACAACACCAAAATGGTTGGAGTAAAGGCAAACTAATGAAACTAATTATGGAGGCCATCATGTCATTTTGTATACTTATAACAATGTTTTAGGACACATCTTAGGAGATAATGTTAACACTATCACCATTAATCCTCAACCAATTACCAATAGACTTCAACCCTCACCCAATAATGCTTATTAGGTAAACAATGCCTACTAATCTCCTTATGCTAGTGATTATTATATAGACCATGTTAGTATCCAGCCTCAACACTGCCCTAGAATTATCATTCTAGGCCTCATTACTTACCTAGACAACTACCAAAGTTAAGTAACATATAAATATTTTTCAATCATGACTCAATGATTCAAGGTCACTGTCAAAGGACTACATCCAAATACTAAAAGTGATCCCATTTAGCCTTCCATGCATATTAGAAATAAATTAACCAAATTAATGGGATGTCCTATGATATTGTGGAACAATTGAAGAAGAAACTTATGCATATATCCATCATGGATTTGTTGTGTATGTCTATCATCCACAAAGACATCATAAATGATTATTTGAACCAATCCCTCATTCTATATGACATTACTCTAGATAAATTCCAAGCCATGGTCGAACACTTGGCTCCTATCCAATGTCTTATCTTTGACCAAAGAGTCATGTCATCTCTAATCCCTCTACATAATAACCCATTATATATTGAGGTTGATATAATGAAACATAGATTTAAATGAATCACTGTAGATAATGGTTCAGGCCTCAACATTATGTCACTAAAGTTGGTCAAACATATTGGATATACAATAATTGACCCAAAACAAGAATCTCAAGGTATTATTATCTTTCGAGTGGACATTGGGACTTTAACCCTTGACACTTTATGCCACCTTTTGGACCTGGATCTATCTTGCAATCTATTATTGGTTGACCCTTGATCCATGAAATCAAATCTCTACCTTCCATTTTTTATTAGTGTATAAAATTTCCACATTAAAAAATGGAATTGATTATACCAACTGATATTTAACCATATCAATATTGTGAACACCCCAACACTGAGTATAAAATCTATAACTATCAATTTGGCATAAATATTATGCCAAAATCTAATGGAGAAAGAGATGAAAAAATAAAATCCATTGAATTAGGCCCATAAGATAATTATAATGACCCAAACAGTCTAGATTCTACCTTAACCACGCCTCCACCAGATATTTCCAATAACTTCTATATAGTTTACAAAAGTATTAGAGAATATACTACCCATATTACATTCCATATTTCCAAATTATCACAAAATCCAAAAATATTTGGGAGAAATAATGTTAAAACCACTCATATGGAGTGGTAAACCAAAAGAAAATCTTAGTTGAACAAGCCTATTATTTTCAAACTAGTCTCTGGAATAGAATACAATCCTGTAGTAGAAGATGATTCATGGATTTATATTGATGGGTTAGCTCATTCTTATCAAATCCAAAGTATCATATGCCTAATTATATTATGAACCACCTAGCTTATGAAGGCATAGGACTTGGGCTACATCAATAAGGCATGATCAAACCAATCTCAATGACCAAGTACAAGGGAAGTCATGGTATTAGATTTAAACCACCTAAGGGTGACCTCACATACTTTATTTTCAATTTAGTAGAAATGATTAATTAATATGATACCAAAAATGATACAGGGTCTTATTATAACATATATGATGACCTTGATACTATAAATTTCTTTAACCCCCATGATGTTTACACAATTAACCTTGTTTATCAACCTTTGCCATTTACCCTTTACCATCCATTATTGATTGACTGGGATAAAATAGAGTCAATAATGCCATTAGATGAGTTTGAAAATGATGAGGTCGTATGCAAGTTTCTAGGATTAAGGAATCAGATTCCTCTTGAGACCACAAGCAAGGATTTTTTATTAGATTGAATCTTGCCACCTATTTTGGAAGGAATATTTTATTCCCAATCCAAAAACAAAAATAAAATCAAACATTGAGGTGTCAATGTAAAAAATTATTTGAGGTGATTTTTGACTAGTGAAAAGTTAAAGAGAAAGGCAAGTCTCTTGGTTAAAACTAGTTTTTGGCACTATTAGATGGGGATGTTCACTCCTCTTGCTATAAAGCATAGGAGACCTATAGTCTAAAGCTTATATATGGATCAAATATTAGTAATGAATAGATGCAAGCTTTTGTGTAGATTTTCCTAGAGTTCCATAAGGTATTTATTTCATGGCCTTCACCAACATTTAGAGATTTTGATTCTTCTTACTTGGAAGAATTAGATGAGCTATTCTGGTTAGGGGACTTTGCCATTGCTAACTAGTTTAACTCCTTAACTATTTTAGATGATGGTTCTACACTTCTTTTAAAGGAAACTTCAGAGGTTAATGTTGGGACTCTAGAGGAACCAAAGTGGAATAAACTAGGTGTGCCCCTCACTGAGGAAGAACATGAAGTTTTTATAGCTATTATGAGGGATTTTATTGGCATATCTGCATGGGCCTATTCAGACATGCTAGGTTAGTAGCTTGCCTTGGTTTTACACAATATCATTAAACATATTGATGCCATGTCCATTAATGTGTGTGTGTGTGTGTGTGTGTGTGTGTGTGTGTGTGTGTGTGTGTGTATTATTGTGCTAGTCAAGAAAGAGTTGGAAAAACTTTTAAACATGAAATGCATCAAGCCAATCAACTATTTAGAGCGGATTTTAAAAATTTTGTGAGTGAATAAGAAATCAAAAAGTATCAAAATATGTACTGATTATATATATAAACAAATCCTACCTAAAATATGACTTTCCTTTGCCCGATATTAACATGATAGTCACCTCGATGGCTAGATATGAAATGCTTTCTCTTATGGATGGATTTTTAGGGTATAATCAAATTAGAATAACACTAAAATACTATAATAAAATAACATTCACCACTCCATGGGGAATGTTTTGTTATCATATGATGTCCTTTGGACTTAAGAATGCTAGGGCCACATACCAAAGAGCCATGATAGTGATTTTCCATGACATGATGCATGAGATCATTGAGGACTATGTTGATGACATCCTGGGTAAATCATAAAACCATGTTGATCATTTAGTCATACTATGAATAATATTTGAGAGACTTTGTGAGTACAATATTAGGTTTAATCTAAAGAATTATGTATTTGGCATAAATTCTAGAAAATTGATTGGCTTCATTGTCTCTCATAGGGGCATTAGATTCAACCCAACTAAAGTTTATGAAATTAAAAAAATGTTGCCACCATCTACCATAAAGCATATTTATAGTTTTCAAGGCAATATTGAGTCCATTAGACTCTTCATATCATAGTTGGTTGACAAATTCCATCCATTTTCACAATTATTAAATAAGGGAGTTATATTATCTTGGAGTGAAGAGTGATAGAAATCATTCAATCATATTAAATAACATCTTTCCAATCCACCTATTTTACAACCACCCACACCAAACAATCCATTACTTCTTTACCTGTCGGTAACTAAAAATGACCTAGGGTCACTTTTGGCACAACACAAAGAACAAGGTAAAGAGCATGCCATGTATTACCTAAGTAAAATATGGGTCGGGTATGATCATAATTATACACTGATTAAAACATATTTTTTCTCAATAATATGTGTGGCCCAAAATTTTCATCATTATATGTTGAACAACAAGACCATTATTATTTCTAAAGTAAATTTGTTGAAATATCTATTTTCCAAAATCAGCTTTATAGAACCCCATGATAAAGTGGATCATGTTATAGAGAGAGTTTGAAATTGAATGTGCCAATCATAAGGCTATTAAGGGGAAAGTATTTGTAGATAAGCTTATAGAAGATCCTCTTCAAGATACTCAACCTAGTATATTTAGATTTCTAAATGAGGCCATTATGACCACTGAAGAAGCAGAAGCACCTCCTGAGGCCAAATAGTGGAAGATGTACTTTGATGAATCATTCACATCTCATCGATCATGGGCCAAAATATTGTTTGTTATGCAAAAAGGGTATCTCATTCCCAAGTCCTTTTGTATTGGATTTACTTGTAACTATAACATGGCCAAGTAATAAGCACTCATTTCAATGCTTCATCAAGTAGTATAGTAGAACATTGAATATTTACTATTACATAGTTATTCTTAGTTAACCATCGATCAAATCATGGACCAAAACTAGATGAAGGATGAGAATATGGTATCCTATAAAGATATGGTCAATAATCTCAAGCAATAAATTGGCAACATCTAATTTTAAATAATACCTCAAGACAATAATCAAATATTTGATGCCATGGCTATTATTGACTCTATGATTTAGATCAAAGATAGAATAAGGGATTATCAATTTCTCATTGAGCATATCTTAGCACTGGATCATGAACAATTAGCCATCAAGATGGTTTTGGCATTGTTGGTCCCACATCTCCCTTGTACTTACACATATATACCTATATTCAAGACTAAACTATGCCTCTTTATCATATAAGAACAAATCCTTCACCCATAAAGCCTTTTACTATACCTTTATAAAACCAACATTGTATCGTAGAATCTATGATGGAACTGTGACTTGTTGTCTACCTTTAGTAGAATCTACACTAGAATTGAGTTAATTTCATAAAGGAGTGTGTGAATCCTACTCTAGTGGGGAAATATTAGAAAAAATAGTATTGTGTACTAGTTATTACTGGCTAAATATGGAAGTAGATGCAACTGCATATGTGAGGAGGTGTGTTAAGTGTTAAAAGCATGCCAATGTGATTCATGTTCCACCAATACACTCAAACCATTAACAACACCATGGTCATTATCAATGTGATGACTCAACCTCATAGGGAAGATCAATCCTACCTCTTTCGATGGCCATAAACACATCCTAACTACTACTAAGTATTTCACTAAGTGGGTGAAAGCTATTCCTCTCACTTATGTAACATGTAAGCAAATATCCAAGTTCATTTGAAAGAAATATTTTTGGATGCATCATGTAAAATGAATTTAAAATTGATGTTTTAGAAACCATGTGTTCCCATCATCAAGGAAAAGAGAGGAATAAATTTATGAATAAATTGAGAAATAATTAGACCATCACAACCATAAATAGTGATGTAAAATAAGAAAGAACAAGAGGTTGTGGTCAGCTACCTCTAATCAGCAAATATAAATGAACCAAAGGAAAATCTAGGATACATTAATGTGTGTGGGAATCATTATAAATTTTAATATGGTTAAAAATATGTCTCCAAGACTCAATAATGCCTAATCCATTTTCATGATTCAAATTACTCGATCGCTTTTCTATTTCAATAGTTTCCCTCATCTTTCTTTTATAATAATCCTCTTCATTTACTAAATATTTTAATTGGTCAAAGAAAAGGTGGTGTTTTTTGAGAAATGAGTATTTTTCAAGGGCAGAGCTATCTATATGAGATTGATAAATGTCTTTGTTGTGTTCCTTAATCCTTGTATGTATATATCTACTAGTTTGTATTACGTAAAGGACAACACAAGAGCATAAAACTATGCAAACCCCTTTTTTCAATAAATGATCAACATCATCCTTTTCACAATCAAATGAAGTTTGAAGGGTGTTATTTGGTTTGAAAATAGTATGAATACCTAATTTTCTCATAATTTTCAATAATTTATCTAAAATTCCCTAAACATAAGGAATGGTATCTTTGATGTCTTTGGATCTGTGTTCCTCTCTCTATGGATCCAATTTCTCATATTATGAAAGGATTTTTAAATTTCCCACCTTTTATAACCATTCCCCATTAAAAATTTAAACAGGTGATATTTTTCTTGTTGAAGGTGATTTTGGTCCAAGATTTTTAGAGCCCTCAAGGTTAAAGTGTAAAGAATGGATGCCTTATGGTAAGGGTAAATATGTGATTTAGCTTGTAAATAAATATCAATGTGAGTCTTCTTTATATAAACCATATGAGATAAAGATGTGTCGAGACTTTTTATGATATTAATATCTCAGATAATTTACCATTATTTGATGTTAATATCTCAAAAAGGCCTGATGGATATTTATCTCATATGGTTTATGTAAAGAAGACTCACACGTCTTTATTTAAAAGTTGAATCACATCCTCACCCTTGCCATAACGTTGTCTTTATTTACTCCTTATCCTTGAGGGATCTAAAAATCTACAACCAAGATTACCTTCAATAAGAAAAATATCACCTCTTCAAAATTTTAGTGGATAATGGTTATAAAATGGTGGAAAATTGAAAACTACTTTCACAAGATGAGCAATCAGAACCATAGAGAGAGGAAAATAGATCCAAAGACATCAAATATCAATATTCCTTATGATTAAGGTATTTTAGATAAATTATCAATAATTATGAAAAAAGTAGGTATTCATACTATTTTCAAACCCCATAACACCATTTAAACTTCCTTAGATTGTGCCAAGGATGTTGAGGATCCTTTATTGAGAAAAGTGGTTTACTTAGTTCCATGCTCTTGTGATGTCCCTTATGTGGGATAAATTGGTAGATCTCTACATATGAAGATTAAAGAACATAACAAAGAAATTTATCAATCTCATATAGATAGCTCTACCCTTGCAGAACACTCATTTCTCACAAAACACTACATTTTATTTGACAAATGATTTTTTTAGTAAATGAAGATGATTATTGGAAAATAAAGGTGAGGGAAACTATTGAAATAAAAAAGAGACGAAACAATTTTAATTGTGATGACATATTAGGCATTGGCAAGTTTTGGAGACTTATTTTTTAACCATATTAGAATTTTTAATAATTCCCACACAAGGTAATGTCTCCTAGATTTTTCTTTGATGAATTTATATTTTCTTATTAGACATATCTGACCACAACCTCTTATTTTTTATTATTTTACATCACTATTTATGGTTATGGTGGCGCAATTATTTCTCAATTTATTCATTAGTAATCGCACCACCATAACCAATTTTATTTATGTAAATAAGAGGTTGAATAGGCTCTCCCCAAAGTGGTTATGGTTTATGTCATAAAAAATAAGTTAAATAGGATCTCCCCAAAACCCACAAGGTTTGGTGATCTCAAAATAAACTATAAAGCCTTTTTACTTAGTTTTTATTTCATGTAATTTGGCTTGTAAAGGGGATTTCAATACCTCCCATGATTTCCATAGGGAAGCTTTGACTCGGGGCTTCATCTCCTAGCATTATATTCAACCCCTCTTTATGGGGGATATAGAAGTTGGGATTTCCCAACTGGGATGGTGGTTTAAGTAACAAAGCCATCTCTATTAGTGGCAACCCAACTTAGAACATATTATTATTTAGGATATTGCACTACATTGAGAAATTGATGGATGTAGTGGTTATGAAAAGGACTAGACCTTTTCACAACAAGCCATTTGACATGGATCCTATTGACATGTTGCACTATTCATGTTATCCACACTTGGAATCATCTATATGGTCATAACTATTTAAGTTTTAGATAAACCCCACTTGTCTTCAAAATATTGTTGAAACGAGGTATGCCCCAAGGTCCATGTTCTTGTATTATCACTTAAGAGAAGGGGGTTGTAAAATACTCTACTATATAATAAACAATTATTTTGTATAAATATTTAATTTCCTCTTGAGTATATGTATAAAGATGAACTTCAAAAATATCATGCATCCTTGATCTCTTATTTTTGATCAAGTGTCGATTATATCTATAGCCTCCTCCATACACCCCCCCAACACACACACACACACACACACACACACACACACACACACACACACACACACACACACACACACACACACACACACACACACACACACACAAACACACACACAGATGTGTGTGTGTGTGTGTGTGTGTGTGTGTGTGTGTGTGTGTGTGTGTGTGTGTGTGTGTGAGAGAGAGAGAGAGAGAGAGAGAGAGAGAGAGAGAGAGAGAGAGAGAGAGAGAGAGAGAGAGAGAGAGAGAGAGAGAGAGAGAGAGAGAGAGAGAGAGAGAGAGAGAGAGAGAGAGATGCACACACACACACACATACATATATATACATATGTATGTATGTATGTATGTATGTGTGTCTACACACACACACACACATATCTTTGTGTGTGGGGGCATGTATGGGGGAGGCTATAGATATAATCTAAACTTGATCAACAATAAGAGATTGAGGTAGATGGAATATATATATATATATATATATATATATATATATATATATATATATATTCCCTCTACCTCAATCTTTTATTGTTGATCAAGTTTCGATTATATCTATAGCCTCCCCCATACATGCCCTCAATCTAAACTACCTCAATATATATATATATATATATATATATATATATATATATATATATATATATATATATTCCCTCTACCTCAATCTTTTATTGTTGATCAAGTTTCGATTATATCTATAGCCTCCCCCATACATGCCCTCAATCTCTTATTGTTGATTAAGTGTTGATTATATCTATAGCATCCCCCATACATGCCCCCACACACAAAGACATATATATATATATATATATATATATATATATATATATATATATATATATATATATATATATATATATATATAATAGTTCATTAGTAATAGAGACCCATATATCTATTTGGGAGGTGTTGAGTTTCTCTATATAGAGTAGGTCATTAGGGCATCTTTCTAATATATAGATAAGGGTGACCTCCCTAATTATCTATATAGAATGTAATTATAGCATGAGTCCCTCCTTCCACTTGACCCCAACCATCTATATGGATAGATGGTCTCCATACATATATAGGGTTACCATATATACATATAAGGTGCATCAACCTCCCCTAATAGATATACTCTATAACCACATATGGATATACATATAAAGAGGACATAAATGTTACCCTTATATCTGGTGAGTATAAGTGTTGGCACCCTATCTAGATATGGTCCCCATAGATATGGATCTTCTAATATAGAATTTATTTGGCCAACTCTTTAGTGGAGGCTAGTGAGGCTTATCTAGTACCCTCCCCCTCTTACCCAAACACAATCCTAGAATGTTGAGAATCCCATAATAATCTTGAGTTTTAATTTGTATGTCATTCAAATATTACATGATGAGATTTGGCATCCATCTCAGGCATTTAATGATGATATTGGGCCATCTCTCTCAACTATTATATTGGAGGAGAGGGGGGTATCTATATAGAGTGGATTGGGCCATATCTATAATCTATTAGATTGGGAGGGAATAAATCGACATGAAACTATTAGATTGGGGATTGGACATATATATTCTAAACCCAATTGGTCATGAATCGATGGGGAATATTCTAATGCCAATAATTAACCCCATATATATTTAGGTTTAAGTGAGTGCCAACAATTCAACCAACCTATTAATACCAACCTCCCATATAGATATAGGGGTGAGTGAGTGTTTATATAGATAGGGGAGAGTGAGTGCCAATCAAGTATTAGCTTATGATGAATTGAAAAGTCCCTATCTCTATATGGCCTCTAATTCCATATTCAGTGATTCAGATATCTCACTAGGAACTCTTCCTTCACTCACTTCATCCTCAATCCCTTTGATGACTATATAGAGATGGGAGACATTCCCATATAAATATATAGGCTTATTTAGGTAGATAGATCTAGGGCCCATATCTCATATATAGATAGTATAGGGTTTGATTGATTTCTCATCTCAATTGAGGGCCCATATAATTTGGGACACTCAACTATTTATATGTTCCTTTCTTTCACTTTTAGTCATAGCCTTATATATAATTCTAATTTGGACTCAACTGACTATCTATATCTTAGCTCCTTTACATCTAGGTCAATTGGGTACTCACTATACTAAAGGGAATTTGAATACATATATTAGGATTAGGCCTCCTCTATATATGGGATGGGCCCACTCTTTATACGGGATGACACCCCAAATTTTCAATAATTGATATTTATGGTGTTTTGCCCATCAATTGAATGATTTTTTAAATATATACAATATTGAGGCTCTATTTATCCATTCATTTTTGGGCTCTTATGAGGGATATTATTTTTAATATAGATGATTAAAATTTTCCTTTGAATGGTACATATGTATAGAACCTCTTCTTTTGTCCTTGTCCATAGTTTTAAATGATTGAATTTTATAGTACAGATAAACACACATAATGATATATCAATACTGTGCTATTAAGATATTATGGTAAATATGGATTTCATTCTAATGACTAAAAATAATATTCCAAAACCTTAGTATGTTCCCCACCACTTGCATGGACAAGGTTATCAACCTTGAGAACCACTTGTCATCCTTTGAATAAACTCTGAACTCATCCTTGGCAAGTGGTGGGCAAGCTTCATAACCAAAGGGAAAGGATGAATTAGATTTGGCAAGGCCATATAGATATATAAGGTACCATATATATCTATATGGGGTGATGGATCTTATTAGGTATGCCTATATCTATGATAACTCCTTGAAGTGTGTCTAGAGTTGTCAACCTCTTCCAACCCTCCTTTCCCCCTATAGATATAGGTGGGACCTCCCACCTCTCACTCTTTTTTAAGGTAGGGACTAGGAGGTGGAGATTGGGGTGGAAGATCAAGTGGTGGTATTCCTATGGAATGGTAGATAATTGATAGTTATTATATAGGAACAAATGGACACTGAGGGTATTATCTATCACACCCCATTTATTCCATTATTCGTTCGATCAAGATAGTGTTCACCAGTTCAAACCTATCGACTGCTTTTATCCAATGGTTTCATATCTTATCTATCTAGTCTTTAGGAAATGTTATCACACCATATACATAAACATATACATATAGATATAAATATACATTTACATGCATACATATAGTATAGAGTGGATTATTATATTACTCTTTACCTATGGGATAACACCAATGGCCCTAGATATCTATGGTGGTTGATATAGTTATTATGTGCATTCCCCTACCCAAATATATCTTATTGAAACTATATGCAGCCCTATATATAGGCCAATTTACCTATGTATATAATTTAACCCTATATTTAATCATAGGTGCTTGGCCCACTATCTAGTTATATATAGTCGAGTTGGGGTTGGAGGACATGGGTGTGTCTACACCAGGTGAAGAGTGCAAAGTATATAAATGTATGGTCTCTCAAAAGATATTATAATGCATTTTGATCAAGCACAACTCTCTTATCATCATAGGGGCCCATATATATATATGGGTAACTCCCCTCTCCCTCTATTATATCCAGAGAGGGAGGTCCACCCATCTAGATATAGGAACTCCCCACCCCCATATGTGTGTTTGTGTGTGTGTAGGAAAGGGTGATATTGGTTTAATTATCCCTCAATAAGATAGATATATAGGGCTTTCCCTGTATACCCATCTAATTGAGGTGTGAGTGAAGTGTAACATATAGAAATATAGGGAGATAGGGGCCCTCCCAAATAGAATTGATATAGGCTAACCATATCTATCTATATTATTTACCCCATATAGATATATAAGGGATGAGTTCCTATCTATATCTTTGTCATCCTCTCGAGATAAATATAGATGGGGCTAAGATACTTTGGATAGGCATATAGTCTAGAGAGTCTTTGGGACCATTGACACCCTCCCAAGAATCGATTGATCCTATATAAACATATGGGGGGCCTATGTATCCATATGGGAAGGCCAACTATATATTTTTAATGAGGTCTCATTGAGAATGACACTTTATTGTTGGAACAACTACATTATTTTGGGCCCAATGGTCGATTCAAGAATAGAGTTATTGAAGCCCCATTCTTCTCCCCTATATGTGTGTGTGTGTGTGTGTGTGTGTGTGTGTGTGTGTGTGTGTGTGTGTGTGTGTGTGTGTGTGTGTGTGTGTGTGTGTGTGTGTGTGTGTGTGTGTGTGTGTGTGTTTGTGTGTGAATGAGTGGATTATATCTATAGTGTGTCAAAAATAACTCTATATTATAGTGATCATATATAATATAGAGTATAGGGCAACAGGGCACTTCTCTATCCCTTAATGTGGTGAGTGCAGTAAATTCCTCATCATTCGGGGAGAGTAAAGGGAGGTTGTTGTGAGTGTGTTATCTATGATTCATTAGGGGCAATAAAACCACATCATTTTTAAATCCCTCCTTTGATCATACTCCATCAAGGTTCATACCACAAATTTGATGAATCTAATTATCTATATTTTTGGCAGAGAATATGAGCATGCCAAAAAAATTACAAAGTTTTCTCAAAAAAAAAACATTACCCATATATAATAACTTATTTATTTAACTTTTATGGGGTCTCCAATTACATGTAGCACCCTCTTCTCTTTACATAATTTGAAATTTTCTACCTCTAATGGAATAATGGTAGAAGACATGTATAGTTGAATGTTTCCACTTGATTATGCATTGAATTTTATTAATAATAACATTCTCCACCTATAGATTAGTCTAAAATTATAATATCCATTACTATAAACTTCATTAGGAAGGTAACCAACTACAAAATTAACCCATTGACATGTTATAGTATATGCACTTCTCTTAAAGCCATTGTAAAAATAATTACCATAGGAAGTGGATATCTTGAATCAATTTCAATATTTAGTAACAATGACATTATATTTTTGGAGGAAGCTCAATCTAACATATGACAACACAACATCCATTTACAAGTAGTAAAATATAAAATGGTTAAATGTCAAGTTAAATTTTAATGAAGGGAGGTGCCTAGGTATATTATGTGTGTATATTTATCTTCAAATTCATTGACCTTAGATGAATCAAAAACTTTGTTTGTTTTTGGTATTGGAATCTTAGCATTAAGAATGCAAAAATTCTATTCTTATGTCTGATAGAAATATGGACATGCATTTTTAGCTAACTCAAACATGTGTTGTATTATAAATAGTGTATAACATGTGCATATCATAAACATTATAATTATGGATCAGGGTTATAAAAGGTAATGTGACATAATTTGTGTTGGGTATGTAAGGGGTTAGTATATGATCTATAGGTTTACCCCTTTCTTGGGATTTTTTATAGGCAATACCAACTAATAATACAAGATCTTTTGACATCTTGGGCCCTTCATTTTCATTTTTTCCTTGGGGTGTTCTTGGCTCAAGACTAACACTAGTAAGTAGATGCATTTTAACCTTAGGTTTAGGAACCTATTTAATTGTCTTAAAATTCTATGGGGGGATTAAATTCGTCTAAAATCATACATTTTATTTGAATATGTAGATAAAATCATATGATCCTTTTACATTTTTATAACAATAGAGATTGGATTTTTCACTTACTTTGCTAGAACAATGATTTTGTGGATTCAAAATCCTTATTTATTTTTTATATTGTTTTTTTTTTTAATTTTCAAGTTGTAATCACTCTTAACTTGGACAAGAAAAACACAAGTCAAGGGATGGATATATTTATATGAAGGTGTAGCTCTTATATTTCTTAATTATTATTTTTTTAAGCTAATCAAATTCATGCATAATAAGTATATAAGATTATACCATGTTAATTGAAATATATTAAAATTTTAACATGTAAATGGACCTTCAATCATCTGTCTCACTTTATTTCACTTCCCCTTCACCACACTCAACTATAAGATCTATGGAACATTGAACATGAGGCATGAAATAATTTTCACAATAGTCAAATTTATTACACTCACACATCTTCCACATTATTTGTAATAGCATCAAGGGTATCCCTTCCCATTGGTTTATTGTTAGGTCTTATTTCCAAAAATAAATGACTCGTACCTTTCTCTTGACAATATCCCTTTTCTTGATCTTGTACACTATATCTTGCTTATAGACATTATTTGAATTATAAAACTTATTTTTGTTAGAAGGAATCCCCTTTTCATTCCTTTCTACTCTGTACCTTATATCTTTAAGAGCTTCCATCACTTTTTCCATGTTCTCATCTTGTTTAAAGGATTATGATTATATATTTTTTTAATCATGGCACTCAACTTAATCTCACCTCTCTAGGAATATTTCTTAGTGGCTTTGATATTATTATCGATATTCATGGCCATGGTGTAGGTTTACCTTTGGTTTTTGGGTTCTTATCCATGTATTAGAAACCAATTTTGGTATCAAAGGAATCATAGTACATCAAAAAAAACATGGATCTATTAGGTCTTAAATTATTTGGGACTCTTAGCATATTCTTGACAAAATTATTGTTAAACTCCTTAACAGTCTTAATAACATGTTTTCTACTATGGTAGGAGGTCATATATATAAGAATTATTGGGTTTTTATTGTGACCATAATGAATTTTAAATAACCTTTTGAATTGATTCTAAGAATTAATACTTTTTTTATGAAGTTTATTGTAGCAACCTCTAACTCTTAACATCACATCTTCAGCTCTATGTCACAATCATCAGTGACCTTAATGAAATATTTTATGTGCTCTTCACATGATATTGGATTATTATCCTAAATTTTGAGATTATTTTCCTTAAAGAATAAAGGATTGGTTTAGGAAACATAAGAATATTTTAAAAAATCAATTTTCATGTATCTCAACAATCCCAGTGCTACAAGACAAGTATGTTGTAGATTTTTCCCATATGTTAGATTATTAACTTCATTTTGTAAATGCCAATTTAAGTTATTGTTATTTTTATTCATATTAATCATATTATTTTTATATCTATTAGTGAATTTTTTTTTCATGACATTTTGACAAACATGACCAATAGTTCTAGAGACTTAAAGATACTTTTGGTATGGAACCCAAAGCTTCTTTTACCTCCAAATATTAGGGTGATCTAGTATTTGAGCAAACTTCTTAAATAGGGGCACACCTACAAAAATAATTATTGGGATGCTTATTTTTTACAAACAAAGGGTATTTAAAAAATATCAAGTTTATATTAGTATCGTATCATTTGACCCCTAGGTAGATTTCAAGTAAAGGAAAATGCCTAACCTAGGGTGTTTTTATCCCTTTTTAAATATTAGGGTGTATTTAAATCCTTTGAGGATAAGTGTCTTTCACTAATGTTTTTAAACTATATATGTTTATATTTTTATAAGGGTTAATAAAGTTATTTCTAACAAAATTTAGAGTGACAAAAGATGAAGGATAACCAAAAGAACCAGTCAGCTTCCAAGTAGGTGGTTATTTTATTTAAGGTTTTCCTTTGGGTTGGAAAATTATTTCTATAGTATTTCAATAGGTTATACCTTTAAATATGACTATAACTTAGTGGAGTGGTGCATCAACAATATATATTTTTATACTATGGCATGCACCTTTTCTCTCAGATATTTTGTTGTAATTAGGCCAAATATTTGTAGTTACTTCGAGTTTTAAATCATTATAGTCACCAATACCTTTAAATATATACAAAATAAACCCATAACTTGGTGTATAACTCATATATAAGAAAATGGCATCCACCAAGGGAAATTTAGACTTTAAAGATCACTCATCTGAAGTAACAATGACTGTTGAATATGGAGTCTATTTCAACCTTAAGGTTGAAATAAAGTTATTAGGACATTTTTAACATGAATTATTTGCTATATATAATGGTGGGATGAATTTTAACTACTTCCCCTATTTTTGGCACGTTTTTGGGAAGTGGGTATGATTTAAAGGTGTTGAGAGAATCAAAGGATTATGTGGTTGAAACCTCCATTATTTTTTGCCTTAGTTTTTGGGGATATAGTTATCTCTATGGTTATGGTACATTCTTCAATGGATTTTGAAAAGTATAATTATGGATGAGGGGTAACACATTATTCATTGGATTTTTCATCTCATTTTGAGCTCTATGAGTCTTTCTTCAATTGATGTGATCAGGTTTAAGGTGTGGCTTAGCATCCTAAGAATTCTGGTGTGAATTCAGGTTGGAGAAAGTTATCTCTAGAAGAGATTCTTGTTGAGAGTTGTATTGTACTCTTGTTTATAATATTATTGAGAGTTTCTTGATAGATATAGCCCACATTGAGTGAACCATTTTATATCAATGTTATGTGTGTATTTGTTTAGATCTAAATTTTCTTTCATATGTCTCTGCTATTATGATTCTAAGGAATGTATTCCATGTTGCATGTTATTGCACAATTAAAAACTTATTTATAACAATTGGTATCAGAGCTAGCTTTAGTGGTTTTGCTGAAGTGGTGAATTGAAGGGGAAAATATTAGATTGAGTGGGAGCTATGGCAGATAATGACACATTTAGAGTTGAAAAATTAAATGGGTAGAATTTTAGATTGTGAAAGATACAGATGGAAGATCACTTATTATAGAAGGATATCCATCTCTTTTTAATGGGGGAAATAGGCCAACCTTTAGATATTAATCAAGAAAATTAATATTTGCTCAATAATAAAACACTAAGAGACATACAGTTGTGCCTTGCATTTTTGGTTTCCTTCAATATTTTAGAGGAGATGATGACATTTAGTCTGATGAATAAATTAGGGGATTTATATGATAAACCATCTACCTCTAATAAAATATTTTTGATGAAAAAGTTATTTAATATGAAAATGTATAAAAATGAGTTTGTAGTTGATCATTTGAATGAATTTAATATGGTTGTGAGTCTGCTAACTTTTTTTGGTATTAAATTTGAATATAAAGTTAAGGTTTTATTAATTTTGTTCTCCTTACTTGATAGTTGGGATATCACAGTTATGGTTGTGAGTAATACCATCCTTGCTAAGGAAAGTTTAAAGTTTGAGGATGTTATAGGTGTGATTCTTGGTGAGGAAATGAGAAGGAAGAGCATTGGGGAATCATCTTCAGGGAATGCTTTGATAGTAGAGACTAGAGGGATACAAAAGGATAGAAGAAAATAAAACCATAGAAAGTCAAAGGGTCAAGGAAGATCTAAATCTAGAGCCAAGATGATGTGCTAGCACTATGGGAAAAGTGGACACACAGAAGGAATGTTGGGAACTTTGGGATAAAAAGACCAAACATGAGGAGACCAAGAAGATAAATATGAAAATATCTACTATTAGTTAGGATTATTTAATTCTTTTCTTGGATAATGTTTTTGAATCTTGGGTTTTAGATTCAAGGGTTTCTTTACATGCCACCCCAATAGACATCATTTTACCAATTATATTCAAAGAGATTTTGGACATGTTCATCTTGGTGATGATGAACCATGAAGTATAGGAGGGAAAAGTTGTGTTCAAGTGAATATGTAGAATGAGAACACCTGGATACTAAAGGATGTCAGACATATTCAATGTTAAGGCAAAATTTAATATTAGTGGGGTAGTTGGACAATGAAGTGTATTCAATGTTGTTTACAGTAGACGCTTGGAAAGTTACCAAGGGTGATTTTATGGTTACAAGAGGTAAGAAAATTGGCACTTCATATTTGAATAGTTGTGTTGATCACTATAATTTAGTTGCTACAAATGCATATGCAAATTTGTGGCACTACATGCTCAATCATATAAGCTAGAAGGGCATGAAAATATTGAAAGATAAGTTGCCTAGATTGAAATATGTTGATTTGGACTTCTATGATGATCGTGTATATGGGAGGTAAAAGTGAGTTAAGTCCCTGAGGGTTGGACCTATGAAGAAGGAAAATAAGTTGGAGTTGACTCACTCAGATATATGGGGGCCAGCTCAGGTAATTTTTATTGTGGTTTAAATTATTATGTTACATTTATCGATGATGCAACTAGAAAAGTTTGGGTTTATTGAATTAATAATAAATTCGATCTATTTAAAACATTCAAAAGATAGAAAGATTTAGTTGAGAGTGAAACAGGTCTCAAGTTGAAATGTCTCAGGTCAAACAATGGAGGTGAGTATTGTAGAAAAGCATTTGATGATTATTGTTTATAGAATGGAATTCATAAGTAAAGGATAATTCCAAGGACACCCCAAGAAAATGGAGTGTCATAAAATATAAATAGGAAAATCATGGAGCATGCTAAGAGCACAAGGTTGCATGTAGGGTTACCCCTAATGTTTTAGGTGGAAGCCATTAGCATAGTGGTTTATCTGATTAATAGAGGACCTTCAGTGCCTTTGAAAGGAGACATACCTAAGGAAGTTTGGTCTGGTAAGAAATTTAATTATTCTTCTCTTAGGGTCTTTGGATGTGAGGCATTAGTTCATGTTCCCAAGAAAGATAGGACCAAGTTAGAGACTAAGTCTGAGAGATGCACCTTTATTGGTTATGGTGAGGATGATTTTGGTTTTTGAATTTGGAGTCTTAGAGACTAGAAAATATTTTGGTCTAGGGATGGTGTCTTTAAATAAAAATTTATTCATAATGATTAGTTACAGGAATAGGAACAAAAAGAGTACATAGTGTTGGATGATATTACAAATGGTAAGGTGTTCAAGGAAATAGTTTAGGAACCTCCTACATAAGAACCCCAAACTCCTGTAGTAAGAAGGTCTTCTAGGGAAAGAAAAGCTCTTGAACATTTTCCCCCATATTTGAGTTATTTTTTACTTATTGACAATGGATAACTACAATGTTTTGAGGAAGCAATGTAGACCAATGCTAGGAAGAAGTGGGAGCAATCCATGGAAGAGGAACATAGTTCTCTCATGGAGAACTAGACATGGGATTTGGTGAAGCTACAAAAGGAAAAGAGAGCATTGTAGAACAAGTGGATATAAAAAATCAAATGGGATGGAGGAAGGAAAAGGTACAAAGCTCGATTTGTGGTCAATGGGTTTGCATAGAAGAAAGTTATTGATTTTGATGAGATATTGTCTTCTATTGTTAAGATGACTTATATTATAATTGTGCTTGGTATAGTTGCAATAGAGGATTTGCACATAGAATAATTAGATGTGAATATTATGTTCAAGATGATTTGGAGGAGGAATTATATATGGAGTAGCCACAGGGTTATGATGTCTAAGGAAAGGAGAAATTGTTGCGTAGATTAAGAAAGAGCTTGTATGACCTGAAACAAGTGCCATGACAATGGTATAAGAAGTTTGACATTTCTATGTTGGAACAGGGTTACTCTAGGCATCATTATGACCATTGTGTGTATGTCAGGGGATTTGAGGATGGTAATTATATTATCCTATATTTGTATGTACATGACATGTTAGTTGTAGGAAATAACATGCAACAGATTCAAGTACTCAAGAAGCAACTCGTTGATTCCTTTTCTATGAAAGATTTGGGTGAAACGAATCAAATCCTTGGTATGAGGATAACTCAAAATAGGAAGGAGAGGAAGATGATCTTATCCCAAGAAGATTACATGAACAAATTTTTGGATAGGTTTAGTATACAGGATGCTAAGCTAGTTGGGACTCCTTTAGTAGGCCATTTCAGATTATCAAAGGAGAAGTATCCCAAGATAGAAGAAGAAAAACTAAAGATGTCCAAGGTACCTCACTCATCGGTGGTTAATAGCTTGATGTATGCTATGGTTTGTACTAGGCTAGATATTGCCCATATAGTGGGAGTAGTAATTAAGGTACATGAGTAATGCTTATTATGAGCACTGGAAAGTAGTGAAATGGATTCTTCAATATATGAGAAGAACCATGGGTACAACATTATGTTTTGGCAGATCAGACACCATTTTGTATGGCTATGTGGACTCAAATATGGATAGGGATGTTGATATTAGGAGTATGATAGGTTATGTATTTACTATCCAGGATACAATAGTTAGTTGGATTTCTCGGATATAGAAGGTTGTGGATTTATCAACCATAGAGGCTAAGTATGTTGCTACTACAAAGGCTACCAAAGAGATGATATGGTTATAATAGTTACTTAATGAGTTGGGGCATAAGTGGGAAGTTTTTGGATTACATAGTGATAGTCAGAGTGTTATACATTTAGCCAAGAACTCTGTTTTCCACTCGAGGATGAAGCACATACATTTGCAACATAATTTCATTATGACAGCTTTAGAGGAAACCATGGTGAATCTAGAGAAGATATATATGAGCCAGAATCCTATAGATATGATGATGAAGGTAGTCAAATTGGAGAAGATGAGGTTATGTTCAGCTTTGGTTGGTCTTCATGAAGATCATGGAGGAGTGTTAAATTTTGTTTAAGGGGAAATGAACTCCAAGTGAAAGATTGTTGAGTATGGAGTCTGTTTCAACCCTAAGGTAGAAATAAAGTTATTGAGACATTTTTAACATGAAATATTTACCTTTTACAATGGTGGAATGAATTTTAATCACTTCCCCTATTTGTGGCATGTTTTTGGGAAGTGGGTATGATTTCAAGGTGTTTAGAGAATTGGGGATTATGTGGCTGAAACCTCCCTTATTTTTTGCCTTATTTTGTGGGGATATGGTTATATCTAAGGTTATGGTACATTTTTTAATGTATTTTTAAAATTATAAATAGGGGTGAAGGGTAACACATTATTCATTACATTTTGCTTCTTAGTTTGAAATCTGTAATTCTCTCTTCGGTCGATGTGATCAAGTTTGAGGTATGGCTTAGCATCTTGGGAATTTTGGTGTGAATTCAGGTTGGAGAAAGTTATCTCTATAATAGGTTATTTTTGAGATTTGTCTTGTACTCTTGTTTATAATATTATTGAGAGCTTCTTGGAGGACATAGTCCACATCGAGTGAACCATGTTATATCGATGTTATGTGTGTGTTTCCTTACCTTTGAATTTTCTTTTATATATCTCTACTATTATGATTCTGAGGAATGTATTCCATGCTACATGTTATTTCATAATTAGTCTCTTATTCCTAACAATGAAAAAATAAATGTTTTTGGGCTCTAATCTAAATGTGTGGATTTCAATGAAGAAGGGGATGAAATATCAATAACATGTAGAACACCAATCTTTGAAGATTGAACTCTTCCTATGAGCTCTACCATCTCTAAAAAATAACTTATAAAACATGAAAGCTACAAACACACCTTGAAAAAACCTACAAAAAATTAACAGACAAACATATAAAAAACATAATATAAACTATTGCATTCCTAATTTAGGAAAAAGATCAAAATGAAGGCCAGTTCCATTAGTATGTAAAAACAACTACATAGTTTTCTCAACAGAAACATGTGAAACACATAATACATACTATTGCATTCCTAATTTGGCAAAAGATAAAAATGAAGGGCCAGCTCCATCAATCTCTAAAAACAATTGCATAGAATTTTCTTGGAGGTGAAGAAATCTAACTTTGATAAAGTGGAGAATATTTCAACAAGTGGTAACAACTTAGAGTATACAATGTAATGGAAGATGCATTGCATATGTCATGTCATCTTAGAGGATTTCATTCCATTGTAAAAGAGTGCAATCTTAAGAATAGAGGACCATGAAACTTGGAATCAAGAGTTATCATCTAATGAGAGTCAAAGCATGCACCAATGCTATCATCTGATGAGAATCATCATCACATGAAGACTATTTCATTCCCAATAAATTAAATTACATTTTAAATATGGTTTGCAATGCTCGGTCCTATAAATTTGGTAAATGGGTTCCCATGGAATATTTATTTCTTTGCCTAGAAAAAATAACAATTGATATTTTGTCCCAGAAGCTCAACTTTGCCCATGCTCTTTGGCTTGTTATATCAACAAGACGATCACCTAGTACAATTTTGGCCCCATATCTCTCCGTTTCTTTATGTGCAGTGTGAAACTCAGTGTTAGGAATAGCTTCAACTTCATGACCATATTAAAGCATGAAAATTTCTCTCCCTCCACAATGAAACCATGATATCAATAAAGCTGGGCATGGGAAGAAGATGATTTACAGGATGCTAAGCTAGTTAGGACTCCTTTGGCAAAACATTTCAGATTATCAAAGGAGAAGTATCCCAAGATAGAAGAAGAAAAGATAAAGATGTCAAAGGTACCTTACTCATCGGTGGTTAATAGCTTGATGTATGCTATGGTTTGTACTAGGATAGATATTTCCCATATAGTGGGAGTAGTATTTAAGGTACATGAGTAATCTTGGTTATGAGCACTGGAAAGTAGTGAAATGGATTCTTCAATATATGAGAAGAACCATGGGTACAACATTATGTTTTGGTGGATCAGACACCATTTTGTATGGCTATGTGGACTCGAATATGGATAGGGATGTTGATATTAGGAGTATGATAGGTTATGTATTTACTATCGAGGATACAATAGTTAGTTGGATTTCTCGGATATAGAAGGTTGTGGATTTATCAACCATAGAGGCTAAGTATGTTGCTGCTACAAAGGCTACCAAAGAGATGATATGGTTATAATAGTTACTTAATGAGTTGGGGCATAAGTGGGAAGTTTTTGGATTACATAGTGATAGTCAGAGTGTTATACATTTAGCCAAGAACTCTGTTTTCCACTCGAGGATGAAGCACATACATTTGCAACATAATTTCATTATGACAGCTTTAGAGGAAACCATGGTGAATCTAGAGAAGATATATATGAGCCAGAATCCTATAGATATGATGATGAAGGTAGTCACATTGGAGAAGATGAGGTTATGTTCAGCTTTGGTTGGTCTTCATGAAGATCATGGAGGAGTGTTAAATTTTTTTAAGGGGAAATGAACTCCAAGTGAAAGATTGTTGAGTATGGAGTCTGTTTCAACCCTAAGGTAGAAATAAAGTTATTGAGACATTTTTAACATGAAATATTTACCTTTTACAATGGTGGAATGAATTTTAATCACTTCCCCTATTTGTGGCATGTTTTTGGGAAGTGGGTATGATTTCAAGGTGTTTAGAGAATTGGGGATTATGTGGCTGAAACCTCCCTTATTTTTTGCCTTACTTTGTGGGGATATGGTTATATCTAAGATTATGGTACATTTTTTAATTTATTTTGAAAATTATAAATAAGGGTGAAGGGTAACACATTATTCATTACATTTTGCTTCTTAGTTTGAAATCTGTAATTCTCTCTTCGGTCGATGTGATCAAGTTTGAGGTATGGCTTAGCATCTTGGGAATTTTGGTGCGAATTCAGGTTGGAGAAAGTTATCTCTATAATAGGTTCTTGTTGAGATTTGTCTTGTACTCTTGTTTATAATATTATTGAGAGCTTCTTGTAGGACATAGTCCACATCGAGTGAACCATGTTATATCGATGTTATGTGTGTGTTTCCTTACATTTGAATTTTATTTTATATATCTCTACTATTATGATTCTAAGGAATGTATTCCATGCTACATGTTATTTCATAATTAGTCTCTTATTCCTAATAATGACAAAATAAATATTTTTGGGCTCTAATCTAAATGTGTGGCTTTCAATGAAGAAGGGGATGAAACATCAATAATATGTAGAACACCAATCTTTGAAGATTGAACTCTTCCTATGAGCTCTACCATCTCTAAAAAATAACTTTTAAAACATGAAAGCTACAAACACACCCTAAAAAAACCTACAAAAAATTAACAAACAAACATATAAAAATCTTAATATAAACTATTGCATTCCTAATTTAGGAAAAAGATCAAAATGAAGGCTAGCTCCATCAGTATGTAAAAACAACTACATAGTTTTCTCAACAGAAACATGTGAAACACATAATACAAACTATTGCATTCCTAATTTGGCAAAAGATCAAAATGAAAGGCCAGCTCCATCAATATCTAAAAACAATTGTATAGATATTTCTTGGAGGTGAAGAAATCTATCTTTAATAAAGTGGAGAATATTTCAACAAGTGGTAACAACTTAGAGTATACAATGTAATGGAAGATGCATTGCATATGTCATGTCATCTTAGAGGATTTCCTTCCATTGTAAAAGAGTGAAATCTTCAGAATAGAGGACCATGAAACTTGGCATCAAGAGTTATCATCTAATGAGAGTCAAAGCATGCACCAATGCTATCATCTGATGAGAATCATCATCACATGAAGACTATTTCATTCCCAATAACTTAAATTACATTTTAAATATGGTTTTCAATGCTGGGTCCTTTAAATTTGGTAAATGGGTTCCCATGGAAAATTTATTTCTTTGCCTAGAAAGAATAACAATTGATATTTTGTCCCAGAAGCTCAAATTTGCCCATGCTCTTTGGCTTTTTATATCAACAAAATGATCACCTAGTACAATTTCAGCCCCATATCTCTCTGCTTCTTTATGTCCAGTGTGAAACTCAGCGCTAGGAACAACTTCAACTTCATGACCATATTAAAGCATGAGAATTTCTCTCCCTTCACAATGAAACCATAATATCAATAAATCTGGGCATGGGAAGAAGATGATTTACATCAGGACCATTCAGAATATGTGGTCGAGCTACACACAACTCAATGAAAATTTTTAGTGGATGCAAAAATATAATATCAGCTATAACATCTTGGAAAAACTGTTGAGAGAGATTATTTTTGCCAATGAGATGAGATTATTTCCCCCCAAAGCTTTCTTGGAAGTTTATAAAGATCACTGGTGGAAGTTTATAAGTCTTGTCTATTTCTTCTTCCTATGATGGTTAAGAGTCATTCTGCAAGAACCATCTCATGAAGGCTATTTAATATAACAATTATTTCTTCATTATTAAAAAAATAAAATCAAATCAAAAGCATGCCGTGCAACATTAGTGATTTTTCCATGCTTTCAATCCTTGGTATATAAAGTAGTTATAATTTTTAAGTATTTTATTTTATACAATTGTAATTGAGTTAAGTTTATTTATATTTATTATTAAAAAATATAACTCTATGTCACTTTGTGTGTGTGTGTGTGTGTGTGTATATATACCCATGAACTATCTAAAAACAGTTTTCAGGGTGTTTTATTGGAAGGCAAATTTAAATAAAAGGTAATAATACATCGACTTAGAAATAATTCATCTCTTTATATATATATTCATTCTGAGAATTGAAAAACAATTATAAATAAATTTAACTCTCAATCAATACACACTCAATAATAAACCAAAGGATGATCATGAAATTCCAAAGGATGATTCTAATAATAAACCACTCTTAGTTTGGGCTTTCATCAATCCACACTCAAGGATAAAAATAGAATTATTATTGATAATGATTGAAGTGTAAATGTTTGCACAAATAAATTTGTCATCGATGTTAAATATAATAAATATAATTAGACAATATTACAATGAAAATTTAAAGATGTGGTGAGATTACCTAAAAACCACACGGAGACATTACTTTGCCTATCATAGTGGGTCCTAAGTATATCAAAACTATCCAAATAAAATGAGGTTAAGTTTTCTTTATTAGTCCAATAAATAAAAAGAAATCAAATGAAGCTATCTTTCCAAGCCTAGGATCTAGGGGAACTAGATAACAAATCAAAACATACTACAACTAGAAGACAAATGATAAAAACACTTACCTTCCTTGAAAATTTAGAGATTTTGTTGGCATGAGGATTGGCTTTAGATTAGCATGTGAGCAATGGTTCTTTGTCATGGATATCTTGCACCATCTTCTTTTGTACACTTGGTCTATAGGCTTGGTATGTATTGGTCTTTTGAAACTCTTCTTATCAATTTTGCATAATAACTTTAAACAAAAGATCTTGTTGAAGAATGGTGTGAAACCTTGTATTTATAGCTTTCAAATTAACACCAACCTAGGTAAAATTAGGTTTAGGTTAACCTTAGGTTAGGATTGGGAGTCCTGTAACAAATGATGTCCCTAATTATGTGCTTATGGAGACATGGCTCAACATTTATGATTTTTATGGCATTTATGTTGATATTTTACAATTATTGACTTTGAGGATGATGACATCATCTCAACCTCATTTCCCTAGATATTTTTTGAATTTTAATTTTTGAAAATTTGTTATTCATTAATTCAACATGGAATATTTAACTAAGCACTTAATTTGATTTCCCTGGTTAATTAATTTTGCATAACATATTGGTCATTTCAAGAATTGTATTAAGTGTTGCACTTAATGTGTCAAAAATGTTAGCTTGCATGATCATAACCTAATTGAGAATGAATTCACAAGAATTTATTGTTGCATATAGGATAATACCACAAATAAGGATGTTCTACCATAATTTAGGGAATGTACATCCCATGTGTGGACAAAATTAAGATTTTTGGTGATTTGAAGGCTTATATTGCATTGTTTGCTAGAAATTATTTTGTTATCTCTTTAGACACAGAAGGTTGACCAAAATAGAGCATGTATAATTTCCCCTAATTGAGAAGATGTTGTAAAATAAACACAATAGCATATTTTTAAAGAATGAAAAGGTCATTAAGTCAAAAAAATTAATAATGTGAAAATGTGACATGAAAAAGTGAGGTGTTGACAATTGTATGTTGTTACAAGCCAACAAGCATTGGTTAATGCCCCAGAGGGCAATTGACTTACCCCAAATGACCCCTTGAGGGAGTCAAAAATAAATAGTATGATCGAACGAGCCCTCAAAAAGAGGCAAATGATATGATCTTATAGTAACGGAGGTCAAAAATAATTATTTTCACAAAGGTAGTTATAATCACTATCATAAATGAAGGTTTAGAAATAATGATTTGCCTAAAGGTGATTATGATCATTAGCATAGTGATTTTCCTAGAAAGGTAGATTAATTGTTGAATAAAGTCAATTTTTCCTAGTAAGGTAGAGTAAATTGTTGATTGGTAAAAATAATTTGTCATGTTTGGGAAAATCATCAAGGGAAACTTATGTAATAAACCCATTAAATAGATTTACAATGAGCTGGCATAAAATAACAACATGAATCTAAGAGACCTATTATGATGAAGATGAATATTTAAACTAGCATGGGGTATGGACAAAAAAAGAGTTGTAAAATGGGTCTATAAATAGGCCCAATAAGACGTTCTATGAAGAAAAATGGTCAAAAAATAACAAACGTAGGAATGAACAACATGAAAAATAATCCACGAAGCCAAAAAAAAGAGTTCTTGGAATGATGGAAGGAACCATAGTCCTTGGGGGTGAAAATTTAGTTTTCCAATCTATATATTCACCCCATGGGGTGAAAACTTTTCATTTTCACCCAAACCATTTGAGAAATTGGAGCTTTGACCTTGTGGAGAAAAATGGCTCATGGATAAGGATGGAGGCATGTGAGTGACTAAGTAAGGGAGTATGGGTGACCACCACATGATGGGTATCAAATAAGTCAACTAGTTTGAAACTTTTGGTATATTTATGGTACATTAATCACTAGATTTAGGGAAAAGGATGAAGACAATATTTTTATAGAAGGGAAAATGGTGATTTTGTAAAAATTTGATCGATGACTATGCAAAAATAAGCAAATTTTCCATACTAGAAAAATGGTGGCATCACCAAAAGACATTAAAAAATGTCAAATAAATGATTTATCCCAGGTATGGTGAAGTTATCATTTTCATAAATAATTTATACAAATATATCCCCCAAAAAGGGTAGAAAATGTCAAAACAATGACTTCATCATTTTATAAAATGATGTTTCACACTAAAAGCTAGAATGGATAACTTATGGAAGCTAAAAAGGGTCCAAACTCTAGGGGAAAGGGGCACATAGGTCTAGGTCTTGAACTAGGTTTGGTAGGATAGGGACAAGCATAGATATATCTTAATGCTAATCTATTTGTGGTTGAAGGAGTGACTCGAGGTAATAATAATGCACAAATGGTTCTTGCACTACCTACAGACATAACAAATATGGATGGTGAATATGATTTCATGCTTCAAGGACTTTGGTCTTTTATAGGTGGCTTAAATTTTTGTTATCTGAGTAGATCGAGCTTACTTGAGCATACTAGTTGGGCGAGGGTACTCAGAGATTTCCACGTTTCATTTTTCAACTTGAGAGGTAATGATGACACTTAAAGATACCTTGTGTATCCTCAATCTAGCGATTAGAGGCTAGAGACTATTTTAAATGCATCTAACAAAATAACTAGTAGTGTTGGATGATTTGATGAGCCACAAAGATAGTCTCATGCCCCATGGGAAAGTGGACATTGGCTTTTTTGAGTCCTTTACAAACATTTAGCGAGACGACTTATCATCAAAGGAGTTGACACTACCTACACTAGTAGAAAGAGATGTTTTTGTGTTCATGGCCATTGTCAGTGACATATTGCTTCTTGATAAAAATGATTGATTTCTTCACATGGGCCTAGTCGGAGTTATTATATTTATGATGGATGACATTATGATATTCTCTTGAGGGTCAGTAGTATTGGCACAACTTTTTAGGGACTTGCACATAGTAGCCCACCAAGGAGGCTAAAGTATTGGTGTAGTGACATTGCTCTAGGTGTGGGGATGGGAGCATATAGTGTTGGAATATCTTGTTTGGGACATGAAGGTATGAGACTCATAGGATTCATTAGCATATGGCTAGGTCCAAATAGGTGTAGGTTTTAGATGGTATCATGGAGAAATTTATTTTTATTAGTGCATGCTAGATGAGATGACATCTAGGTTTTTCATGTGGCACCATTATTTATCCTTAAAGTTATAGGGCATGAGATAGGTGTTACATAGCCTACATGAAAATTAATTGTTTATTGATAGGTATACAGACACATATTATCGATTACAGGCCTAATCGGATTTACTGGTAGTTCAAGATGTAGTAGGATATCCTAGAGTAGCCTAGGTGGTTCACTCACAGTTATCAAGAGAGAAAGTGGGTGACACTAATCATTTAGAGGAGTGTAGTGGTGGTTATTTATGCATGAGTTCCATATACTCCCTGGGCTTATACATGGGGTCTTGTAGATGTAGGCATGGCATCATCTTATGTGTTATGGTGTACATAGGTATGTCCATTGAGATTCATAGTGTCAAGGTAGGCACCTAAACAAGCATCAATTATATAGGTAGAGGTTATATAGGCACAAGTTGTACATGCATAAGTTGTGTAGGTTGGATAGGTACAGGGACCAATTAGGTAGGGGCCAATGGATGAGGATGGTGAGGATGTGGAGGGTTATGATGATGTTTAGGTGTAGAAATATGATACTTTGATATAGGTATGGGATATTGTGATGGAGGTAGATGATATTGAGGAGGCTAAAAGGTAGATAGATCTAGGTGAGGCTCAGGATATGGGACAGGCTGGGGAGGCTCAAAATATTGGCCAGACTAGTACTTAAGGTACCAAGATGAGATCAGTTTATATAAACCCTAACGAGGTAGGGACATTAAAGACTTAGGTGGATACAGACCAAGTAGGGACTTCATATACATGTATATCTAGGGATATTTCTATTCTAGAGTAGGATATTGGTGTAAGGGTAAGGGAGATTTAGGGTTTGGAGAGGAGATTTGGTCATTTTTAAGCTCAGCTCACACTTCAAGATGAGGATATTACTACCCTTTAATTAGAAATTGACTGACTAAAGGTAGAGGTAGTACAAATGATGTTAGTATAGGGTAGTTACTAGCTTCTTAGGATCAAGCCATAATTGAGAGGGTTCAAACTATGGCAAGGATAAATCATGCCATAACAGATGTCTAAAGGTTTTGATGGGAGTAGGATGAGGTTTGAAGGGCTAGTACATAGGTAGGGGTTCTTTAGATGGTATTTGATAACCCTCAGACTAAGGAGGAGGATTCTTACTATCAGTTATCCTATATTATGATCATCCCCAAAGATCAACAAATACCCACTTTTGAGGTGTGGTATGCACAGAGAGATGGCAGTAGGTCCTCATGGTCTAAGACACGGACATATGACATAACAACATCAAGGAAGTTGGTACATCAAACATGGCCACCTCCACCTCTAGGGTGACAACTTAATATAGGGCCAAGAGATTCGTAGATTCGGAGTTGATGTTCCATAACTCTTTAGCACTATTTTATTTTGGCATTCATGACATGTATATTAATGTGATGTATATGATATTCATTTTTATGATGTATATGCCATTCATTTTGGGTTTACAAACTTGTACATGGACTATTATTATTTTGATATATATGTGATTCTCACTTCATTATCTTGATGTATTATGGTCTCATGTTTATGTTTATTTTCATTATATGTAGATATGCCATGTGTTTATTTTCTCATGTTTATGACCTATGATATATGCTTATTCAAAGATGTACATCTTCATAAGCACATAACATAATCTTTGTGATTTTATTAATATGGGTTTAGATTTATTGGGTAAAATGATAGGATTAGCCAAAGTGAACAAGGAAAAATATTGTTGGCACCTTTATTTTGAGATAGACATTAGTCTGATTTTTACTATAGCTTGTGATACTATGCATCATAGTTATAAAAATTATAAAAACAATATATACTTTAAACATAGGAAAAATTAATCTAAATATAGATATAAATAAATTAGATTTAAGATACGATCAATCAAATCTCATTGAAAAATCCCTATTTTTCCCCAAAGCTGCCATGATTAAAGTGATTTTTGAATGAAAAAAAAGATGTGTAATATTAGCGATTTTTGCATGATTTCAATCCTCTATATGTAGAGTAGTTACAATTTTTAATTATTTTATACAATTGTAATTAAAAGTAAGTGTATTTATATTTATTATTAAAAAGATAATTATTGTGTCACTTAAGATAAATAAAAATAATACCTTTCTATATATAAATGTATAACCATCTATCGTCTAAAAAATAGTTTTATGAGAAAGCGAATTTACATAAAAGACAATACATCAACCTATAATTATTTCACTTAATTATAATTATCTGTGTGTGAGAGGAAGATTGAAAGACAATTTTAAAGAATTTTATTTCTCAATCAATTCATTTCTATCAGTTTTTTTAAGTGACAAAAAAATTCAAAGATAAATAAATTTAATGTAATAAATGGTAAGAGGGAATTTAAAGAAAATAATTGATTTCAGAGATAGTCATCAAAAACATATAGTGACAAGTAGTTTTAGATAGTGAGATAGGAAATATTTAGGGGATTAAAAGATAATTTTAAATATTTTTTTTAGATCAATCTAATTTCATTATTTTTTATATGACCAAAAATTAAAAATAAATAAATTTAATGTAATAAATAATAAAAAGGGGTTTAAGGAGAAAATTATTTTTAAATCAATCTAATTTTATTAGTTTCTGTGTGATAAAAAATTAAAGATAAATAAATCTAATATAATAAATGATAAGAAGTGGATTAGAGAAAATATTTTATTTCATATTAATCTAAAAATAGTTATAAAAAATATATAATAAAAATCGATTTTAAATAATAAAATAAGATATATATACACAAGTGTGTATATATATATATACACACATGTATATATACACACACTTGTATATATACACACATATATATATATATATATGTATATATACATATATGTGTATACATATACACATATATAACTAACATAAATTATATAAATAAAAGTGCTACATTTTATTTTTTTTAATATTAATTTTATTACAAAAATATAAAAATTCAATGACGCACCATCTTTTATTGAACACATACAACCAAACAACCATATATGACATTTCTTAAGTTATAAAACCCGAAAAGGGAATGGTTAAACAACTAGATAGACTTGTTTAGGCTCCATCATTACATATGAAAGCATTCTACTCTCAAAGTCATGAGTATGTGGGTGAAAGAAACAAGTCCAACAACAGATGGCCATTGCAGCGACAGGAGAATTGTTGCAGGATTCCAAATGCCTGACCATGATCATCCCACAGGAACAGGAACTTCTAATGAGCGATCAACTGCAATAAGTTTCTTCCAAATGAGCCCTTCCCACAACCGCTCCAACTGAATTACAATTGCTTGCAGTTTTTAACAAGCCAAAGCCATATATAAATCCCTCTCATGAATATATTCTTCATTCAGATTTGGCAAGTACTTATAAATCCATGAAGGTGCCTTCATCGAGGTTATTATTAGTAGGTGATTAATAACAATCAATATTTTTTACTACAATTTCACCTTTGCCCATGCTCTTTGGCTTGTTATATCAGCACAACGGTCACCTAGTCTAATTTCAGCCCCATATCTCTCTGCGTCTTTATGTGCAGTCCGGAACTCAGAGCCAGGAATAGCTTTGGCTTTGTGACCATACTTCTGCAGAGCCAAACCCTTAAGTCATCGCGTTAAAGCATGAGAATTTTTCTCCCTCCACAATGAAACCATGATATCAATTAAGCCAGGCATGGGACGAAGATGATTGGCACAACTCTATGAAAACTTTTTGTGGATGCAACATCTCGGCATCACCAGATTCGCATTGCAACAGCACTATTTTCTCACAAGTGGGGTTCTCATGGTCTTGCCTTCTTCCTGCCATCGTCAGGGTGAATAGTCTTGTCAATGATAAATGGTTCAGAGTATATGTGTATATATATATATGAATTTTTTAGTTCGAATTGTAACATATTCAGGGGTAGGCTGATTATGGAAAATCATGAAAGCTGACAATTAAAGCAATGGAAAATATGACATGGTTATACAAACAAAAAGATTCAGAAAAAATATAGTCAGTTTTAAAGTGGTAATAAATAATTTAAGATAAAAAAATTATGTAAAAAATTTAATATCAAAAATGATATCTTTTAATATTTTTCACACAAATTTATTTTAAAAATATATATGAATTATTTAAATTAATAATACATATATTAAGATATCTTAAAAGATATTGTAAATAATAGTATCTATCAATTTAACTCCAAAACTATAAATAATACACTTTTAAAAAATAATTTTATTAAAAATAATTTTTATTTTTTAATTTATTAATATATTAAAATTATTTTTTAGATTCATATTTAAATTATAATAGAATTTAAATTTTATGTCTGTTTAATATATCATTAAGACTATCTTAAATCTTAAAAATTAAATTGTGAATATATATTTTTTAAATTAAATTTTATTTTTAAAAAATATTATATATTTTAAGATCTTTTCTACAAACATAATTTTTTTATAATTAAAATAATAAATGAAAACTTAATAATATAAATATAACTAATTTTTAATGTAATTGATAAAGTTAAAAAATTAAAATTATGAAATTTTTATTAAATAAAAAGTTAATTATAATTAAATTTAAAAGTTAATGTCTAGTTAAATGTTATATATCAATGATGATTACATTTTGATCATGTCATTTTAACAAAGTGGCAATAATTTGAATTTAAAATGAGTAAAAACATCTCGACACCTTGGAAAGTCCAGCAATATTCACTGTAAAGGAAAAAAGGGTCACTTGCGCCCTTGTAGCTAACAAATATGTGGTGGTTCGAGTATTTTTCTCATATATAAAAGCATGCTCAAATGGATGCATTACATTGAGGTGCCATAATTTTTGCATCAATAAGTTGTATTGCATAGTTTTTATTTTGCTCAATAAATTTGTAGATAGGATTGCTCACCTTGGTTGTCATTTTTGGGATGAATTTTTAATTTAATTATTAGTTAACATTTAAATTGTATGCATTTTTTTTTTGAATTTCGTGATTGTTTGGTGCACAAATAATTGTGAATGTTGCGGACGAAGAGAACACACAACAGATAAGGCTATTGGTATATGTAATAGTAGAAATAAAATGGGCAACACAAATAGGAGTAAGGGATGTGGAGATGCAGCACACAAATTAAAATTTATTGCTTATTCCATGATTTTTTTGGTGCATAAATAATTGTAGATGAGGAGTGCACACAAGAGATGGATTCAATGGTTTATGCACCAATGGTGAATAGAATAGGTAGTGCAATTAAGAGGAAAGGATGTGAAGGGGCAAAACAAAAATTAAAGTGTAAGAAACAAATGAATTGGAACACAATTAAAATTTAAAATTGATGAGTATTTAAGTTATATATGTTTTTTAATTGATTGAATTATAGTTAAATAATATTTTTTTCTATGACTATTAATTGTTTATGATATATTTAATTTTTTTTTTTTAAATTTTTAATGTTGGTTATTAAAAGTGAATACATTCCTTTCATTATAATGTAACACTACCTTTGAATATTATTGTAGAATGTCTCTCAACATAATTAATGTTAGTTATAAAAAGTGAACACATTCATTCTATTATAATCAACCCCCACCCACGGATGTCATTGTACAATGCCTCTAAACATAAATAGTAAAGATGTAAGACCTATGAAAAATAAATCAAAATGAACTGCATGAATAAATAGATGAATCTAAAAAAGAAAAATGATAGATATAAAAGTTTTCATAAGAAAATGTGAATGGTGAGTAATCATTAAATATCTAATATAAATAAATAAGTTTCAATAAAAAATTAAATAAAATATGATAAAAACACTACAACTATATGAATTGTACTAAATTTATGTATTTACATCTACCTTACCACTAAATTTGAATCAGCGTACACATTTAAACATTCAATCTCACATTTGGCATCCAACCTAAGCCATATAAGCAAGGCCTCATATTCATTCAAATTTTTTGTTCAAGGGAAATCTGAATTAAATGAAAACCTATGGTCTATTAGGAGCACATAAAATCACACTAATTTTAAAACCTTCTTTTGAGCATACTCCACACCAAGGTACCTTCCATAGATCGGATGGGTCTATTTTTCTATAATTTTTTCCAGAAAACATGAATTTACTAATGTATTTTTTTTATAAAAAAAATCATCGTGTCAACACCATTATATAATAACTCATTTAAAGCTTTAATGGGGTTTTCAATTACATGTAGCATGCTCTTCTCTCTACATAGTTTGACATTTTCTATCTCTAATGGAAAAATGGAAGAAAGCATGTCCATACAAATGTTTCTACTTGATGATTCCACCCATTTTATTAATAATAACATTCTACACTCAGGTTGTAGTCTGCAATTGCAAAATCCATTACTATAAACTTCCTTAGGAAGGAAATCAATTATAAAATTAACTAGATGACATGTTAAACTACATCCACTTCTCTTAGATCCATTGTAAAAATAATTACCATAGGAAGTGGATCTTTATATCAAATTCACTCTTAGTACCAATGTCATAACACTTTTGGAGGAAGTTGAGTCCAACATATGATTATACAACAACCATCCATTTACAAGTAGGCAAGTATAAAACACAACAAGTGAGGTTCTTAGGTATGTTTGAGTTGTATATTTATCTTCCAATTCATTAACCTTAGATGTCTCAACAACTTTGATTGATTTTTGTATTGAAATCTAGGCACTTAAGTATGCAAAGGATCTATTCCTATGATCTGATCTAAATATTTCTATGATAGGGACATACACAACTAACTCAAACATGTGTCATATCATAAACATTATAATTAATTATTAGGGTTATAAAAGTTAATGTGACATCATTGACATTGGGTATGTAAGGTGTCGATATATGATTTATAGGTTTACCCCTTTCTTAGGATTTTGCTAAGCAACATTAACATAACCAAATGCCATATTATAAACATTATTAAGTATTAGGGTTATAAAAGGTAATGTGACATCACTGGTGTTGGGTATTCAAGGTGTTGATATATGCTTTATATTCTTACCCCTTTCTTGGGATTTTTGATAGGCAAAAATGACATATAATACAATATCTTTTGACATCCTAGGCTCTTTCATTTTCATTCTTTCCTTTGGGTGATCTTGGTTCAATACCAACACTATTAAGTAGATTCATTTTAACCTTAGGTCTAGGCACATCTTTTATTTTCTTAGAATCTTCTAGTGGGATTAATTTTTTCTCAAATTATACATTTGATTTGTATGATCTGATAATTTTGCATTTTTTTAATAATAGAGAGTGCCTTATTCTCCTGATTTGCTAGAAATAATGATTTTGGGGATACACAATACTTATTTCTTTTCCATATTGTTTATTTTAATTTTCAAGTTTTAATCACTCTTAACTTGGAAATGAAAAACATTGGTCAAGGATTATATATACTCATATGAAGGTGTGGCTCTCTTATATTTATTAATCATTCTCTACTCAAGGCAATCAAATTTGTGTGCAACAAGTGTATAATATTATACCATATTAATTGAAACATCTTTAAAGTCTATCATGTGTGTGGACCTTCCATTATAAGTATCACTTTATTTCACTTTTTCTTCATCAATTCAACTATAAGAGCTATGCCACATTGAGCATGAGGCATGAAACAAGTTTCGCACTAGTCCAATTCATGTTATTCACACCTCTTCCACATTATTTTTAATAAGATCAAGGGTATCCATTTCCAATGGTCTATTGTTAGGTTTTATTTCCATAAATAAATGTCTCTTGCCTTTGTCTTGATTATGACCCTTTTTTTAATAATGTACATCATATCTTGGTTATGGACCTTATTTGGATTGTAAGGACTTTTGTTTTAAAGGGAAGCCCCTTTTCATTAATTTATACTTTGTATCTTATATATTTAAGAGCTCCCATCATTTTTTCCATATTATTATTTTGTTTATAGGATTTTACACACACACACACACACATCATAGGCACTCAATTTAATCTCACCTCTCTTAAAATATTTCTTGTTAGCTTTGATATTATTGTCAATATTCCTAGCCATAGATTAGGTTTATCTCTAATTTTTGGCTTCTTTATGTATATAGTAAAAACTAAGTTTAGATTCAAAGGAATCATAATAGGTCACCAAACACATGGATTCATTAGGCACTCTTAACATATTCTTGACAAAAATATTGTTAAACTCTTGAACACTCTCATTATCATGTTTTCTAATGGTAGTGAGGTCATATATAGATAAGAAATCTTAGGATTTGTTTATGACTATAATGGATTTTAAATAACCTCTCATGCTTTTTCCCAAAATTAATACTTTTTTTTGAAAATTTATTGTACCAACCTCTAGCTCTTAGCATCACATCTTCAACTATATGTCATAATCATTAGTGACCTTAATGAAATATTTTAAGTGCTCTTCCCATGATATTGGATTATTACCCTAAAATTCTTGGATTCTCTTCCTTAAAAAATCAAGGAACATGTTACGAAACATAGGAATACTTGAAAAAAAAATCTTCTTGTACCTCAACAATCCCATTGTAAAAAAAGTATGTTGCAAATGTGATGCATAAAAAATAGGCCAACCTTCTAGAGGCCATAACTTTTGACCCGTAACTTCATTTGAGATCTTTCATGTGTCAAAATGACCATATCAAAAATTTCATTATTGTTATAGGTAGTTTTATTTGCCTAAAAATGTTTTCGATATTTTTTGAAGGCCATACATGATCATCTAAGGGTCCAAAATTGCGATTTAATTATTATTTTGAGTTTTTTTCTATTTTTAAAAATTATATATTTTTAGGACTAGATGTTAACCTCAATTGAATTTAACCCCATATTATAATTATAGTGTTTATGATATTTCAAGATATTTTTTTAGCTACACGCATTTTCATGTGAACTAACTATAAATAACAACTCCTAAAAATAGGCATTTTTGTAGGTTTTAGTCTTAATTAAAATTTTACACATGAACTCTAATTTTCAAGATTAGGCTTATTTAAGTATGGTTTAGGTTTGTAATTATTTCAAGTCATTCAATAAGAATCAATTCAGAGTTATTGTTTTAGATCTTGGACTAGTGGTAATTTTATTGTCTTGATAATTTTCAAGTTCATTATCTGGTATCAGAACAAGTTTGAATCTTGGAGTAAAGAATGGTGAAAGGATGAGAATGTATTACATAGATGAATTAGATTATAAAATATCTACAAATGTAAGTTCAAAAAATAATTGAGGTTATCATCAATCAACAGAGAAGACAAGGTGGTAATGAGGAAGAAACAGATCATGATGAAGAAATTCAGCAAGAAGAAGAATAACAAGAGCAACCACCATCGATGGAAGAGAGGATGTTTTAGGATTTATAAAGAAGAAATGAAAGAATCAAAGTTGATGTTCTTGATTAGGGAGGTAGTTTAAAACTAGAGGATTTGATAGATTAGATGAATAACATGGAAAAGTTATTTGAGTGGAAGACTATGACAGAAAATAAGAAGGTAAAGTTTGCATGCACAAAATTGAGAGGTCATGCAATGATTTGGTGGGATCACCTGTAAAAATAAAGATAGAGAAAAGGTAAACAGAATATTAATTCATGAAAAAAGATGGTGAAGAAGCTAAGGGAGAAATTTATTTCAATGGATTATGCACAAACCCTATATAGAAAATTTCAAAATTTGAGGCAATGAGATCATAGTATACAAAAGAGCATGATGAAGCAGAAGAGTAGATAGTTGTAAGGTATGTAAATAGTTTGAAATTTTATATTCAAGATGAATTAATCATGCATAATATACTTTGCATGGAGGATTATCAATTAGCTTTGAGGTAGAAGAAAAATAAAATAAACAAAATTTCAGAATAATGTCTCTTGGTCCAAGAGGAGGTAGATCCCATCCAAATAGGTGATGAAGTGGGTTTAATACCACCAAATATAGGTCTAATACCAATAGAGTTGAATCATCACATGGTGTAGAAAGGCAAAATGATAATAGGTAAGAGTTTTAATACCAATAAAGAAGATGAGGATTTCAAAGAGGATGAGGTTATGGTGGTGATAGAGGATGGTTTTTAAATCACAATAGACCTTATGTCTATTATAGATGTGGAGAAGAAGGGAATAGAGCATTTGAGTTTCCACTCTATCGAGATCAAGAAAGGAGGTAAGAATATCATCCAAGAATAAATCTAGTTGAGGCTCAAATAGAAGAGTAGAATACTGAAGTTGCACCAACAGATGCTGGAGAGAATCTCATGATGAGAAGAATGATTATTGCTCCAAGGGAGGAAAAAGTGTAGAATAAATAAGGTGGTGATGTATGGTTATGATCAAATATTTTTTGAACAAGATGTACTTCAGGTGGAAAGGTATGAAAAATAATTATAGATGCTGGTAGTTGTGAAAATATAGTTTCTAAAGAAATGATAGAGAAAATAAATTTGTAATGTGAAAAATATCCTAATCCTTATCAGATTTCACAGTTTAATAAAGGGAATGAAGTTACAATAGATAAAAGGTGCTTAGTCAAGTTTTCTATAGAAAAAAATTATAATGATGAAATATGGTGTGATGTTATTCTGATGGATGAATGCCATGTGTTATTGGGGATACCATGGTAAATTGACAAGAGAGTAATTCATGATGGAGAAAAGAACACATACACTTTTTGGAAAGGTGGTACAAAGTTAGTTTTTTTACCTCTTAAAGAGGAAGAGAAAATAGAAAGCATGCTCTCTACTAAAGAATTTATCCAAGATATGAAGGTGGTTAGTTATTATTATGTATTATTAGCAAAGAATAAATAAACATAAATAGTACCAATACCAAGAGAATTAGTAAGAGTGTTGAAAGAATACGCAGATGTTATGTCTAATGAGTTACCAAATGGTTTACCATCGAACATAGATATTCAACATCATATTAATTTGATTCCAAGATCAGTTTTACCCAATCATGTAGCTTATAGGATGAGTCCAACAGAACATGAAGAATTAAATAAACAAGTTACTGAATTGCTAGAAAAAAAGTGATAAGGGAGAGTATGAGTCCATGTGCAAAACCAACATTGCTAACTCTAAATAAATATTGAGGATGTAGAATGTGTGTGGATAGTAGAGAAATTAACAAAATTATAATAAAGTATAGGTTTCTTATACCTCATTTAGATGATATGATGGATGTGCTTGCAGGAGAAATTTGTTTTACCAAGATTGATCTAAGGAGTGGTTATTATCAAATTTGAATTTGTGAAAGAGATGATTGGAAAACCATATTCAAGACTAGGGATGGCCTATATGAGTAGATGGTGATGTCATTCAAATTATCTAATGCACCTAACACATTTATGAGGGTGATGAATATAGTGCTATGATAATATATTGGTATGTTTGTGGTTGTTTATTTTTATGATAATTTAATATTCATTAAGACTAAATAAGAACACTTACAACATTTAAGAATGGTAATGGATTTGCTAAGAAAGGAGAAGTTATATGCAAATTTGAAGAAGTACAGGTTTATGTAGAATAGTTTGATATTTTTTTATTTTTAGTTTCAATAGATAATGTGAAAATGGATGAAGAAAAGATAAAAGCAATTGTTGAGTGGCCTATTCTAAAAAATGTTACAGAGGTAAGAAGTTTCCATGGTTTAGCAAATTTTCACAAAAAAATTACTAAAATTTTTGTTAGGATTGTGGCACCAATAATAGATTGCATGAGAGGGAAAGAATTTACATGGACTAGAGCAACCATAGAAATCTTTGCATTTTTGAAGAAGAAGATTATAGAGAGACCAATTTTAACATTACCATATTTTAGCAAAGTGTTTGAGACTGATTGTGATGCTTCATTAGTTGGAATTGGTATTGTGCTGAGTCAAGAAGGAAATCTAATAGCATTATTTAGTGAGAAATTAAATGAGATAAGAACAAAGTATTCTACGTATGATTTTGAACTTTATGCAATTGTACATGTATTAAGACATCAGATGTATTATTTTTTGCCTACGAATTTTATATTACTTATAGATCATGAGGCTTTGAATTATGTGTATACATAAAAGGAGTTGAATAGTATGCGTACAAAGTGGGTTTCTTTCTTGCAGGGGTATACTTTTGGGTTGAAGCATAAATCAGGAAAATAGAACTAGGTAGCTAATGCATGGAGAAGGAAAGTAGTAGTATTAACTACTATGGTGAGTGAAGTAGTTTGATTTGAAGTTATCAAAGAATTATATGATACTGATCCATATTTTGGAAAGATAGTTAAATAGTGTAGGAATCCATTAACAAGTGGGATAGATATTATTCATGATGAGTATCTTATATAGGAAGGTTATCTCTTCAAAGGGAAACAATTGTGCATTCTAGTTGGGTCCCTTCAAGATAATATAATAAGAGAATTGCATAGTGGTGGTCTGGCTGGACATTTTGGTGAGACGAAGATAGTGGCTTTGGTGGAAGAAAAGTATTTTTGGCCAAAGATGGAAAAAGATGTGACAAGGTATGTTTCAAGATGTAGAATATGCTAGGTGGATAAAGGACATGCATAAAATACTAGACTTTACATACCATTATTGGTTCCAAGTGGGCCATGGATAGATTTGATAATGGATTTTGTGTTAGGATTGCCAAACACATAGAGAGGTGATGATTTATTTTTTGTTGTTTTAGATAGATTTTCTAAAATGGTTCATTTCATTGAATGTAAGAAAACCAATGATGCTACTAGAGTTACATAATTATTTTAAAGGATATTGTGAGATTTTATGGTGTTCCAAACACTATTACTTTAAATAGAGACATGAAATTTAAAATTCATTTTTAGAGGACTTTGTGGAAGAAGATGGGTAATAAGATATCATTTGGTAGTGTATATTACCCAAAAAAAAATGGATAGATAGAAGTTGTGAATAGGAGCTTGGGAAATTTATTTAGATGCATAGTGGGAAAGAATCCAAAGCAATGGGACTTAGCTTTACCACAAGTTGAGTTTACATATAATAGTTTAGTGAATAGATAAATAGGAAAGTCACCTTTTCAAATTATTTATAGGAAAAATCATATGGGTATTTTAGATTTATTACAATTAGCAATGATGTAGAAGCATCTACAAAGCATATGCAATAATTGCAAGAGGGAGTAAGAAGAAAATTATAAGAAAGAAATGAGAAATATAAAGCAACAAAAGATGTCAAAAGAAGATCTAAGGTATTTAAATAATGACAGTTGGTAATAGTTTTTTGAGGAAAGAAATATTTCCAAAAGGCACATACAACAAGTTGAAGTACAAGAAAATTAGACCATGCAAAATTGTGAAGAAAATTAATGACAATGCTTATGAAGTGAGTTTACAAAAGAATTTTGATATATCTTTAGTATTTAATGTTTTGAATTTATATGAATTGCATGAATAATATGGTGAAGATGATGAAGATGAAGAAGTAAAGTGGGAGTAATAGGTTCCAAAGAAGAAGAATGAAAAGATAGTGCAGGTTTTGGATATGAAGATAGGAAGCACAAAGCAAGGGAATTATAATAGGTATTTGGTGTAGTAGGAAGGATTAAAGTAAGAAGACAACACTTAGATTATAGAATAAAAATTGAAGAAGAATGACAAGGAAAAATGGAAGTAGTATAATCAGGGCAACTCATAGGAGCTGAGTTGTTTTCAACTACAGGAGAATGATGTAGAAAAATAGGCCAACATTTTTGAGGCCATAACCTTTTACCCGTAGCTCCATTTGATCTCTTCCATGTGTTAAAATGACCATGTCAAAAATTTCATTTCTATCCTAGAAAGTTCTACCTACCTAGTAATGTTTTTGATATTTTTTGGAGGCCATATGTGATCATTTAAGGCTATGAAATTATGATTTAATTATTTTTTTGAGTTTTTTCTATATTTAGAAATTGTATATTTTTAGAACCAGCTATTAAATTTAGTTGAATTTCTTCCCATAGTCTAATTATAATGTTTAGGATATTTCTAGATATTTTCAACACTACATGCGCTTGCATGTAAACTTAATTTATAAAATAGCTCATAAAAAAGGCATTTTTTTAGGTTTTAGTTTTTTTTGCAAATTTTGCATGTAAACTATAATTTTTGAGTTTAGGATTATTTAACCATGGTTTGGGTTTATAATTATTTCAAGTCATTCAATAAAAATAAATTTAGAGTTATTATTTTAGATATTGGCCTATTGGTAATTTTATTATCTTGATAATTTTTGGGATCATTAAAATGTTTTCCATATTTTAGATTATTAGCTTCATTTTGAAAATGTGGGTTTAAGTTATTTTTATTTTTATTCATATTAATCATAATATTTGCATGTCTACTATTGTCCCCCAAAAATATCACTCTTTTTGGGAACAACCTATGAACTATTTTGGTTCAACAGACCAAAATCCTCTCTCCCCTTTTCAAGAATTATTTTGAGCATTCAAGTTCTTCATTCTTCAAGCTTTTTAGAAATCTACGGACTCTACAAGCTTGAATCTACGGACTCTATAGGCTTGAATCTATGGACTCTATAGGAAGAAAATCCATAGACTCTACATGCCAAGTTCTATGGGATTCGTTGGTTGATTTCTATGGACTCTACAGGAAAGAAGCAAGCTCTCAACACTTAGGCAGTTTCAAGGTTGGTTCAACGACAAGGTTCAATAAAAAATGTTCATCAACAAGCTTCTAAGTAAGGATTGAACCATTGAACCGTTGAACCTTGAACCATTTTGGTTCAACGGGTTTAATGGGTTCAAAATTTCAATGTCATCAGCAAGAGTTAAGCACTTTGTCAAGGTTCAAGGGTCCACAGCTTCAAACACTTAATGAAAAACAAAGGCTTGAACCGTTGAACCATTGAACCTTGAACCATTTTGGTTCATCAGTTCAATAGGTTCAACAACCAAATGGGTCAATGCATTTGGTTCAAAATATCAAAAGGACTTAGCCAAATAAAGAGAAAGAACCATTGAACCATTGAATCATTGAACCAAGGTTGGTTCAATCAGTTGGTTCAATCAACAAGTTCAAGGGGCTACCCCAAAGCCAAAGATGTCAGTGCCCTTGCGGAGGGAAGGAAACATTGGTTTAAAGGTCAAAGAGAAGACATAAAAAGATAGAATTCCTTCAGATTTGTTCAAAGACCCAAAAGGAACAATTCCTTTAGACTTTTTGTCTGATGAAAATGACCAAGGAAAAATTCCTTCAAACATTTTGTCTAAAGGAATTCACTCAATAAGAAAGCCTGAAGAAATTGAAATGGCTAAGGAAAAGCCCGATGGAAAAATCTCGCTGAAGAAGCAAGAACCCTCCAAGAAAGATCAAACCTCAAAGTGCAGCAGAAGTCACCACGTGTCCCTTATAGAGTCAAAGCGGAAGCTGCCAAGTGTCGTCTACCAAGACACAATTTCTAATAGGTTTCTAAAGCTTATATAAGTTAAGTGAAACATGCCATGTGTCCCATTATGACTCAGTAGAATGTGACACGTGTCTGCATCCATGTTCCCATTTTAAAGTTGCTCAGGCAAAATGTGTTGTGGATCCCATTTTTCATAAGTTTCTAATGAGTTTCATAATATCGAAACTTTCCACTTGTCAAAGATATAAAAATCCCCCCTAAAGACTTAGACAAGAAGGGCTAGAAAGGAAAAGGAAGCGACAGGCAAAGGAAGAACCAATGAACCGATTGAACATTAAACTGAAAGAGTTCAAAGTTCAATGGTTCATAGGTTCAAAAGTTCAACACGGTTCAAGCAGCTAGTGACCATTAACGGCCCTGCAAACGTCAAATTTAAAGTTAGGGAATATCCATGGAAATTCAAATATAGTGCAGAACTTAAAGGAAGAACCAAGAAACTAACTGAAAAGAGAGCCCGAAGACTCAAATTGCTATAAGGGAGAGAAGATCAATACAAAAGATCAGAAATATCTTCAAGGGAGTTATTTTTGGTAGGTGAAACAGTGGATCAAGTAGACTTTTGAGTGCACCAAATCAAGGACGTAGCCTATTTTTCTTCCATGAAGTAAAGACAAATTAGATAGCTGCACAGACATCAGGGAAAGGACCAAATAGTCCATACTAAGAAGAGACATATTAGATGAATGGACACACCATAGTTATGGCAATACACTATTTCCAGCAAGGTCTCTCTAAATAGAACTAAAGGCGCATTGGAGGAATTGACTGTAGCATGGGCCATCCCATGGGAAAGAGTGCTAAGCCTTGTGTGGTTGATATAGGATTGTCATTTCTCTCATTATTAAAGTTGACTTTTCATTTTTACAGGAGTGAAACTCTGCCCAGTTAAAAGTAGAATACTGAGACTTTGAGCTCAGATTGTAATTTCATTTCATTTTATCTTAATGAGAAAGTAAGTTGTTTGCAGACTTTGTGATGTTTTGGCTTGTATCATTTTAGGAGATTATTCTTATGTTTGTCTTCTGAATGTGTTCTCATCTATTTAATTTGGCAAGTAGAATTAGTGAAATTAATAAGGAAGGTGTCCTGAAGCCCACAGTGGCAAGACTTTGTGCTTTCACAATTGTTTTCAGTGTGTGTTTTTATTTTATTTTTGTGTTGAGGATTCTGGGATGACTTTGTTCCCCCATTATGCTTTGTGTTATACTCCTTGGGTAGTTGAGGTGGAAACTTTATGTTCTGTTTCATCTTACTGGTTACTGCATCTGTGTTACTAGTTTCTTGTCTTTACCTAAAAGAACTCTTGTTGTTCCCTATAAGAACACTTATGAAAGAAGAGAAGTGGTTTCAGTGTTTTCACCAGGATTTTCTCCTTTGTTTGTGAACATCAGCTATGAAAGAAGAGAGATGGATGGTCTATCCTACCCCTAAGTGTTATTTTCTACATATATTTATAGTATATAACACCTTTATACCTATAGGGAACCTCCCCTTGATGAGAGGAGAGATTTGTCCCCTTTAGATGTGGTAAACATGCAACTTTGGATGACAAATCTCTATATGTTGTGGTTGAAGAGACCTATTTTGCTACACCAGTTAGCTGGTTGACAAAATATTCACCCAACAGTCTTTTTGGTGACTCCGCTAGGGATGAACGTGTAGTTTGAAGCCTCAAGTTTTAGATTGAATCAGTCCCTACCCTTATCCATTATATACTTTGGTGACTCCATTTTGTGTCTTACCCATTATCATTATAGCCTTACCATCTTCCTCCATCTCCATTATATTATCTGGTCTACAAAACTAGAGCCACTGGGAAGAACAGTAGTTTGTAGCCTCAAGCTTCAAGCTGAAGTAGGACTTGTTTCTTTCCCATTTTTGTTCTACAATCTGGCAACTCCATGCTATACAAGAAGCCAGAGAGTCCAAGGTAGAACTAATTTTTCTACTATTAGTAGAGCTTTGCCTATCCACATGTGACCCAAATTTATTATCCCCCTTTTCCATAATCCCATCATGGCAGTTCAAGGCCCCTGGGGTAACTCATTTAGCCCACTAAACCTTACTCCATCTCTACATGAACTTCCACGTAGTTCAAGGAAGAATTTCCCCAAATTCTTTGGTGATGGTAGAGTTCACCTCGATGAACACATTACAGCCTTCAACATAGCCTATGGTGTGATAGGGGTGGAATTTGAGGACATGGCAATCAGGTTGTTTGTGGAAACACTACAAGGCGCTACTGTAGAATGGTTTTACCACCTACAAGCTCAGTCAGTGACTGACTAGGACACTCTCAAATCTAAATTTGAAGCTAGGTTCAAGCCTATAGAAGATGCACATGCCTTGCTGGCCCAACTCACATAGATGAAGAAGAAACCTCATGAAGCTATGAGGGACTTCATTTCCAAGTTTGACAAGTTGAGGAATATGATTCCCATGATCACCCAGCTGACACCTGAGAACCTCAAATGCTTCTTCATCAACTCACAGTTGCTTGAAGTGAGTTTTTTGTTGAGACGTGCTAGCCACATAAACCTTGAGGCTACTCAAGACTTGGCTATTGAGGTAAAAAATGACCTTATCTTGGCAAGAAAGATAAGGAGAGATACAAATAGAGGTAAACCCTCTTCATTTTATGAATACTCACCTACAGCCACCACTGATCAAATGGTGCAAAAGCTGGCAAATGAATTGCTAGCCTTGAAAAGACAAATGGCCCAAAGTATGTTTGCTCTTCCTAAATGGGATATGCCAAGAAGGACATTTCAGAATCAACCATATCAAGGCAATGCTATTAGGAATCAAGGGTAGCCAAATCATCTTCCTCCCCCATAGAGGAACCTTACCCTTGAAGTGCCTCCAACCAACTCAGCAGTTAGATATCTGGAAACTAAACATGATTTCTCTTTCTAATCTGAGTTTAATCAAGAAAATGGCATTGATCTCTTCATGGAGGACCAAAAAGAATCAGTTGGCGACTCCAACATTGGTTTCCTAAATTACCAAGATGAACCCAAAAGTGAAGGTGAAGCAATAGAGGGATCATATGTTGTGTTCACCCAGTCCAAGAATCAGTCAACCCAGCAAGCTAATAAAAAAATACAAGAATGAGCTCAGCCTATAATTTCAATTGCTAAACGTGGGACCACTCTGCCCTTCCAGCCAAAGGATGTGGTGATTGCTAAGAAGGTAAGTACATCAAACATCTCTACACCTTCTACTTCAAATTCACAGATCAGTCCTCCCCCCTAAAAACCAAAAGGATGAACTCCCATCCTCTCTTCCTAGTCTGTTTCAGTCATTTGACATAATTGACCATGTCAACAAAACCAAAATTTAAATGACTAAATTTGAATTCCTACAAGCCAACCCTAAGTAGTTGGACAGGTTGGTGGAGTGTGTGAAGAATATATCCATCCCTGCAAGACAAGAGATTAGAAAGGTAACTCATGATCCCCCAAAGAACATGCCCATCCTAAACAATCTTGTCATTACTCCTCCTACTGCCCTTGGGAGAGTAGATCCTTTCTATGTTTCCCTATTGATAAATGATCACAAGCTGAGCAATTACATCATTCATTCCAGTGCTTCAGACAATGTCATGCCTACCAAAGTGTTAGAATCTCTTGGTCTCACACTACCCAAAACATTTGGTAGATGCTTCTCCATGGAGAATAAGCAAGTGTCACTACTGGGACAAATCAAGGATGCTCAATTTGTATTTACAACATTCCTAGATAAAAGAATCAAGATGACTATCTTGGTGGCCAATGTCCCAGCATCATACGGCATCCTTTTTGGCCAAAATTTTGCAAGGATGTTGGTGGTGAGTTGATCATGGAATTATTTGAGGAGAGAATCCTTGTCAAAGGCATCATAAAGAGGCTTCTTCCTGAGAAGGAGGCAAAATATGTTGTCACTCAAACATCAACACCTAAAGCTCAGATTTTATTTGAGTCTTCAGGCAGGGGTAATTACTTCTTGACCACAGAGGATGTTCATGTTTCAGCAGATGAAAGCCATGCAGCTGGCAATCCAAGAATTGATTCAAACAAGATATCAGAAGAATTGGTAGGGTGCAATACAAATAAAAAAGGATCTTCACTCTCTAATAAATAAAAATATGATAGAAGATTAGTTTCTGATGATGTTTGGATCCAGGAATTCAATGGCAGTAATTCCTCTACTGGGGTTGGAGCCAAGATGCTGTTGATATCTCCTCAAGGAGATATTCTTCCTCCTTCACACAAGTTACAATTTAGCAACACTAAAAACACTATTGAGTATGAATATGTGTTACTCAAATTGAAAGCTACTTAAGATGAAGATGTCAAACTCCTTCACACCAAAGGAGATGCTAAGTTGATAGTTTGTCAGGAGTTTGATGCTGACAATCAAAACATGTGCTGGACTGAACTATTAGAATAGCAATTTGTGGTAGTGGACCATACTATTGTACTGTAAATTCAGTGAAAGGAACTCTTTGCCAAGATAGCAAGGAGTTATGATCTTCAGATTGAAGACCACATCTTGCCATGGAGAAAGAAGAGAGAACCAAAAGGAGTGCACAAAAAGTGTGATTCCTAGTGGAGAGTTCTATTCACCTATCACTGATTTTGGGGACAAAATGGTTCCCTGCTAGTTTATCTGGATGAAATGCCATTTTCATTGTCTCAAAATGGGCAACATCTGAAGCACTTCAATTCCTAAAGTGTCAGATAAGTTCACTTATACATATGTATATCTGGATAGTCTTTGTTTCTTTTTTGTGTTGTTCATTTTCATTTTTTTTGGAGCCTTTCTTTTTGGGTAGCATGACTCCATAGCCCAATGGCATACTTCAAGGCACCAAAGATTCTGGTTTCTACTCCCCTCAGTTGTTTCAAAATTTTAACTAAGGGAAGTTCCCTAATTGGAGCTAGCTATTGTCCCCCAAAAATATCACTCTTTTTGGGAACAACCTATGAACTATTTTGGTTCAACAAACCAAAATCCTCTCTCCCCTTTTCAAGAATTATTCTAAGCATTTAAGTTCTTCATTCTTCAAGCTTTTTATAAATCTATGAATTCTATAGGATTAAAACTACATACTCTATAGGCTTGAATCTACAGACTCTGCAAGCTTGAATCTATGGACTCTGTAGGAAGAAAATCTACGGACTCTGCAGGCCAAGTTATACGGGCTTCATAAGTTTATTTCTATGGACTCTACAGGAAAGAATCAAGCTCTCAACACTTAGGTGATTTCAAGGTTGGTTCAACGACAAGGTTCAATAAAAAATGTTCATTGGCAAGCTTCTAAGCAAAGATTGAACCATTGAACCATTGAACCATTTTGGTTCAATGGGTTCAATGGGTTCAAAGGTTCAACATCATCATCAAGATTTAAGCGCTTTGTCAAGGTTCAAGGTTCCATAGCTTCAAACACTTAACGAAAAACAAAGGCTTGAACCATTAAACCTTAAACAATTTTGGTTCATCTATTCAATGGGTTCAACAACCAAATGGTTCAACGCGTTTGGTTCAAAAGATCAAAAGGACTTAGCTAAATAAAGAGAAATAACCATTGAATCATTGAACCAAGGTTGGTTCAATCAGCAGGTTCAAGGGGATACCCCAAAGCCAAAGAGGCTAGTGCTCTTGTGGAGGGTAGGCAACATTGGTTCAAAGGTCAAAGAGAAGATAGAAAAAGACAGAATTCCTTCAGATTTGTTTAAAGGCCCAAAAGGAACAATTCCTTCAAACTTTTTGTCTGATGAAAATGACCAAGGAAAAATTCCTTCAAACATTTTGTCTAAAGGAATTCACTTGAAAGAAAGCTCAAAGAAATTGAAACAATTGAAATGGCTAAGGAAAAGCCCAGTGGAAAAATCCTGTCGAAGAAGCAAGAACCCTCTAGGAAAGATCAAACCTCAAAGTGCAGCAGAAGTTGTCATGTGTCCCTTATAGAGTTGAAGCAGAAGCTGTCAACTGTCTTATGCCAGGACACAGTTTCTAATAGGTTTCTAAAGCTTCTATAAGTTAAGCAAAACATGCCATGTGTCCCATTATGACTAAGAAAAATGTGACAAGTGTCTTCATCTATGTTCCCCTTTTGAAGCTTCTTGGGCAAAACACATCGTGGATCCCATTTTCTATAAGTTTTTAATGAGTTTCATAACAACGGAACTTGCCACTTATCAAAGACGCAGAAAGGCCCCCCAAAGACTTAGACAAGAAGGGCTAGAAAGGACAAGGAAGTGACGGATAGAGGAAGAACCAATGAACTGATTGAACCTTGAACTGAAAGAGTTCAAAGTTCAATGGTTCACAGGTTCAAAAGTTCAACATAGTTCAAGAAGCTAACGACCATTGATGGTCCCGCATACGTCAAATATAAAGTGAGGTAATATCTATGGAAATTCAAATAAAGCACATAACTTAAAGGAAGAACCAAGTGAGTGACTGAAAAGAGAGCCCAAAGACTCAAATTGCTACAGGGGAGAGAAGATCAATACAAAATATTAGAAATATCTTCAAGGGAGTTATTTTCAGTAGGTGAAAGAGTGGATCAAGTAGACTTCTGAGTGCACCAAATCAAGGATGCAGCCTATTTTTCTTCCATGAAGTAAAGACAAATTGGATAGCTACGTAGACATTAGGGAAAAGACCAGATAGTCCATACTAAGAAGAGACATATTAGAGGAATGGACATGCCATAGTTATGGCAATGCATTATTTCCAACATGGTCCCTCTAAATAGAACTAAAGGCGCATTGGAGGAATTGACTGTAGCATGGGCCGTCCCATGGGAAAGAGTGCTAAGCCTTGTGTGGTTGATATAGGATTGTAATTTCTCTCATTATTAAAGGAGACTTTTCATTTTTATAGGAGCAAAACTCTGCCCAATTGAAACGAGAATACTGAGACTTTGAGCTCAGATTGTAATTTCATTTCATTTTATCTGAATGAGAAAGCAAGTTGTCTGTAGACTTTGTGTTGTTTTGGCTTGTATCATTTTAGGAGAATATTCTTATGTTTGTCTTTTGAATGTGTTCTCATCTCTTTAATTTGGCAAGTAGAATTAGTAAAAGTAATAAGGAAGGTGTCTTGAAGCCAACTATGGCAAGACTTTGTGCTTTCACAATTGTTTTCAGTGTGTTTTTTTATTTTCTTTCTATGTCGAGGATTTTGGGATGACATTGTGCCCCCATTATCCTTTGTGTTATACTCCTTGGGTAGTTGAGGTGGAAACTTTGTGTTCTATTTCATCTTGCTGGTTACTATGTCTGTGTTACTAGTTTCTTGTCTTTACCTGAAAGAACTCCTGTTGTTCCCTGTAAGAACACTTCTGAAAGAAGAGAAGTGCCTTCAGTATTTTCACTAGGATTTTCTCCTTTGTTTGTGAACATCATCTCTGAAAGAAGAGAGATGGATGATGTATCCTACCCCTGAGTGTTATTTTTTGCATATATTTATAGTATATAACACCTTTATACCTATAGGGAACCTCCCCTTGATGAGAGGAGAGATTTGTCCCCTTTAGATGTGGTAAACCTGAAACTTTGGATGACCAATCTCCCTATGCTATGGTTGAAGAGACCTATTTTTCTCACCAGTTAGCTGGTTGACAAAATATTCACCCAACATCTATCAACCGATATTTTCTTATTTTTCATAACATTTTAACAAACTTTACCCAAAGCTTCATGAGACTCAAAGATGCTTTTCGTATCTGAACCAAAGATTCTTTCACCTTCAAATGTCATAGGTGATCTAGTATTTAGAAAACTTTATTATTCACCTAAAAAGAGTAATGATTGGGATGATATGTTTTTACAAATATGGGGGATTTGAAAATTATCAAGTACATACTAATATCCTATCACTTAATCCTTTGGTAGATGTCAAATAAATAAAATTCCTCACCTAGTGTGTTTTATTCCTTTATGAAAATTTAAGGTTGTTTGAATCCTTTGAGGACAAGTGTATTTCACTGATATTTTTAAACCTTATGTTTTCATATTTTTTATAAGGGTTAATAAATTTATTTTTAACAAAATTCAGAGTGACAATAGATGAAGAATAACCTAAAGATCCAACAAGCTTCCATAGCCTAGGTGGATATTTTATTTAAGGGTTTCCTTTGGTTGGATAATTCTTCTTATAATATTTTAGTAGGGTCTATCTCGAAGGATGATTGTAGGAATTCAAACTTGGTATAATGATGCATCAATAAGGTATTTTTTTGTACTATAGCAAGGACCTTTTATCTTAGATTTTTTGTTTAAATAAGGTCATGTATTTATAATTATTCTGAGTTTTAGACCATCAAAATCAGCAATACCTTTAAATTTATACATAATAAATCCAAAACTTAGTGTATATATAAGATCTAAGAAAAGTTAGTTCACTAAGGGAGAGTTAAACTTTAAATATCACTCATCCTAAGAAACAATGACAATATTTTGAGGCTGAAATCTAAATATGTGGCTTTCAATGAAGAAAGGGACATAACAAATTATTTATGATACTTTTTTAGACTCATTATTATTTATATTACCAAAAATAGATTAAAAAAAATGACCTCTTAATTCTACACTCCTATTCACTCTACCAAAAATATATCACATTCGACCAATTGAATAAAATAGTTCTAGGAATGCATAATTATCTTGAACTTCATAAAGAACTCACTTTCAACATTACTTACTCAACTATAATTATGAAAATAATAAATAAAATACAAACAATAGGATAATAATGATATTTTAATGGAATATCAACACATAAAACTTCACAAAAATCACAAAATTACCTAGATCTAAATATGTACTTAAATCTTGCATAATTAATTACATAATATATTTATAACATGAGAATTATAAATTTCTACTTAATAAATAACATCTAATCTATATAAGTGAATGAGTATTTTAATGTATTTAATACATATTTTTGACAACACACTTTTCTCATAATTAACCCATGACTTAGATAATTTGTATTGCATTAACATAAAGAACCCAATTCACATTTTAACCTAGAAAAGAAAATCTATTGAATACCAAAGTATTCATGTATGATATTTCTTAATGGAATATATAATTCTCAAAACATAAAGGGATATATATTTAATAAAAAAATAATGATGTATTCCCTTGATCTTCTAATTGAGTATGACTAATTTGACAAATTTGTGATAATATCTAGTGAGACCTAAAAATCCTTGGAGACTTTTAAAGGATGTAAGTTTTGGTCAATGTTACACATCCTCAATTTTATTAGGATTGAATTTAACCCCATTGAATAACATAATATGCTCAAGGCAATACCTCTATAGTACTAAAGTATCACTTAAAAAAATCTTGCATATATTTGATTATAAGTTTATCTAATTACTTTGACAAGTACCTTAAGATAACATATAAGTTACCAATTCTTAATATCATTGAAAGAATTATAAGGATATATGAATGCAAGATCTACATGATCCTAAAAAAATGTGCACAGATTATGGTGGAAATTTCAATTGACATACATGAATATTTCATTTCCAAATTAACTTCAATTTTTTAAAGAAATAATTTAAACAATGACAATACAAAAATATAAAACTATTATAAAAATTGCATTTAGAATAAATAGCATAATATAATTGTAAATATTTTACAATCATACTACAAACATTTTTATATGCCCCACTTTCATCTTGAAAACAAAACATTTATTTAATGTAGTTTTTAATGAAACCGTATTTCACCAATCTTTGAAAATTGAATTCTCCCTATGAACTTCACCGTCTCTAAAAAAATACCCATAAAACATGAAATTTACACACACTCAAGAAAACCTACAAATAATTAAGACATATAAATATGTGAAAGACATAATACAAACTATTGCATTCTTAATTTTACAAAAGATCAAAATGAAGGCAAGCTTCATCAAGTTGTAAAAACAATTGCATAGGTTTTTCTTGAAGGAGAAGTAAGTTATCTTTGGTCAAGTGGAGAATATTTCAACAAGCCATAGTATTCAATAGAACATACTATTTTAATCAGAGATGCATTGGATTTCCTTCTAGTGTAAAGGATTGTCTTCTTCATAATAGATCAAACTTGGCATCAAGAGTTATCCCCACTAGTTTATTTTGAAAGCATCGACTACAAATACCAACATACGATAATGGAAACATACCAAATCCCTGACCATGGTCATCCCACAAAAATTCAAATAAGCAATCAAATGCATTATATTTATTTTGATTTTGTTTAATGCTAGCCCCCTGAGTGTTCTCTTTAAGCATGAGAAGTTTTCATCCCCGCATCTTTGTGCTTCTTCACATGTAGTACAAGAAATCAAAGTAAGGAATAACTTTGCCTTTGTGACCATAATTTAGTAGAGCCATGCTTTTTGACCTAAGATCAATCTATTTTTTTAGGAATAACAACTGTAATATATCGACAAGATTGTTGAGATAAATGTTGCATCTTTCTCCTTGTGTAGATTTGCAATGTAGAATCACTATTCTCCCCCAAAGGTCACTTAGAATTTTATAAAGTGAGTCTTGATGATCACAAAAGGGGGTTTCATAGTTTATAAAGTGAGCCTATTTCTTCTTCCTACCATGGTTAGAGTGATTCTACATGGAGTGTCTAATGGAGACTATCTAAGAGATGTGGAGATTTAGAACAAATATTAGAGTGTAAGCAATACATAGAGTGTCACATTAAAATATAAGTTTATATTATATTGCATGATAGTTTGGTTCATGAATAACTACATATGAGGAGTGCACACAAGAGATGGATCCACTAGTATGTGCACCAATGGAGAATGGAATAGGTAGCACAATTAGAAGGAAGGGATGTGTAGAAGTAAAATCAAAATTAAGGTACAAGAAACAAATGAAATGGATTGAATTTATAATTTAATATTTAAGAGTGTTTAGGTTATATATATATATATATATATATATATATATATATATATATATATATATATATATATATATATATATATATATAATTGATTTAATTATAGTTATATAATTTGTGTACTTGTCGGCTATTAATTGTTTATGGCATATTTTATAATCATTTTTTGTTTCTTAATGTTAGTTATTAAGATTTGAACACACTCACTTTATTATAGTTCACCACCACTCCCTGAAATTATTATAGAATGTCTCTCAACATAATTAATGTAAATTGTTAAAAGTGAACACTCTTAATCTATTATAGCCCACCCCCACCCATATAAGCCATTCTACAATGCCTCTTAGTGTAAATAATCAAAATATAAGACCCATGAAAAAGAAACCAAATGAATTATATGGATAAATGGATGAATCTCAAGGTAGATAAATGATAAATCTACGGGTTTTTGTAAGAAAATATAGATGATGAAATAAAATGAAGAGTCTAATATGAAGGAAAAGTTTTCCAATAAAATAATAATATAAGTAAATGAATAAAATGTAAAAAATCATGTAGAATGTACTATGATTATATGGCTTGTACTAAAATTATATGTCTACATCTACCTTATGACTAACATTGAATTACCTTGCACATTTAAACATTGGATCTAATATTTGGCACCCACCTTGATACCTATAAGTAAAGAATCATATTCATTAAAAAAAATTATGTAATAAAAATTTGAATTAAATGAGAATCTATGGTATAGGGGTACTTAAACCCACACTATTTCTAAACCCCTATTTTGAGCATGCTCCATCAAGGTACATTCTATAGATATGATATGTCTATTTCTCTATAGTTTTTGGTAGTGAATATGAGTTTGCCAAATTTTATACACTTTTTTTTTCAAATTTTTTTTTATCATGTCAACACTATTATATAATAAATCATCTTAATATTTAATGTGATCTTGAATTACATGTAACATCATCTTGTCTCTATATAGTTTGACATTTTATACCTCTAATGGAATGATAATGGAATAATGGTAAAAGATATATACATCTAAATGTTTCCAATTGATGATGTAACCCGTTTTATTAATAATAACATTCTCCACCTAGGGAGTAGTCTAAAATTGTAAAATACATTACTAGAAACTTTCACTAGGAAGGCAACCAACTGCAAAATTAACCCTTTGACATGTTATACTTTATGCATTTTTTAAAAAATCCATTGTACAAATTATAACCATAAGAAGGGATATATTGATATCAAATTCACTATTTAGTACTAGTGGCATTACATTTTTGGATGATTCCAAGTCCAATATATGTTTTTGCAACAAGCATCCATTTACAAGTAGAGAAATATAAAATGGTTGAATATCAAGTTGAATTTTAACAAGGGATGTGCTAGGTATACTTGGGGCATATTTTTATCTTCAAATTAATTGACCTTAGATGTCTCAACAACTTTTCTTACTTTTGATATTGGAATCTAGGCACTTAAGTATGTAAAGGCTCTGTTCCTATGCTCTAATCTCAATATTTCTATCATAGGGACATACATTTTTAACTAATTAAAACATGTGCCATATAATAAACATTGTAATTACATATTAGGGTTATAAAAGGCAATGTGATGTCATTAGTGTTGGGTATGTAAGGGGTCAATATATTCTCCATAGGTTTACCCCTTTCTTAGGGTTTTTGATGGGCAATACTAATAAATAATACAATATCTTTTGACATCTTGGGGTCTTCATTTTCATTCTTTTCTTTGGGTGATCTTGGATCAATACCAATATTAGTAAGTAGATGCATTTTAACATTAGGTATAGGCACATGTTTTCTTTACAAAACATCATATGGTGGGATTAAATTATTTTCAAATTATAAATTTAATTTACATGGGTAGAGAAAATGATCTAATAATTTTAAATTTTTCTAATAATAGAGATTGTTTCATTTTATTTCTTTGATAGAACAATGGTTTTGGGGATATACAATCATTATTGATTTTACATATTATTTATTTTAATTTTCAAGTTGAAATTAGTCATAACATGGACAAGAAAATCATTGGTCAAGGCTTGGATATATGCATATGAAGGTGTACCTCTCTTATATTTATTAATCATTGTCTACCTAAGGTAATCAAATTCATGTGAAATAAGTATATAAGACTATAAAAATTTAATTAAAACATATTTAAATTCTAACATGTGTATGTACCTTGCATCATTTGTCTCACTTTCTTTCAATTCCTCTTCACCACACTCAACTTTAAGAGATATGGGACATTTAGCATGAGGGATGAAAAAGTTTCACACTAGAAAAATTCATGATACTCACACCTCTTCCACATTATATGTAATAGGATTAAGTGTATCCCTTTAAATTTGTCTAATTTTAGGTCTTATTTCCATAAATAAATGTCTCTTGCGTATGTTTTGACCATGGCCCTTTTCTTGATCTTGTACATTTTATCTTGGTTATGGACCTCATTTGGATTATAAGTCTTATTTTTGGTAGAGGGAAGACCCTTTTCATTATTTTTTAATTTTTATCTAATATCTTTAATTATCTTATACATTGTATCTTGGTTGTGGACTTTATTTAGATTATAAGGATTTTTTTTAGCAGAGAGAAGCCCGTTTTCATTCCTTTCTACTCTGTATCTTATATATTTAAGAGCTTTTATAATTTTCTCCATATTATCATATTATTTAAATCCCTATGAATATTTTTTTTCTCATGGGCATAAAACTTAATCTCAACTTTCTTGAAATATTTCCTAGTGGTTTTGATATTATTATCAATATTCATGGTTATGGTGTAGGTTTCCATTTGATTTTTGGGTTCTTATGCATGAAATAGAAACCAATTTTATATTCAAAGGAATCATAGTAGGTTAAAAAACACATAGATTCAATAGGTCTCAAAATACCATGCACTTTTAGCATATTATTGACAAAACTATTGTTAAACTCTTGAACACTTTCATTAGCATGTTTTCTAATGGTAGTGAGGTCATATAAATAAGAAATATTGGGTTTATTTTGTGACCATAATGGATTTTAAATAATGTTTTGAATTCATTCCATGAACTAGTACTTTATCAAAGAAGTTTATTATACCAACCTCTAACTCCTAGCATCACATCTTCAGCTCTATGTCACAATCATCAGTGACCTTAATGAAATATTTTAAGTTCTCTTCTCATGATATTGCATTATAACCCTAATAATTTTTGGATTCTCTTCCAAAAAAAATCAATTGATATATTAGGAAACATAGGAATATTTGAAAAATCAATCTTCCTATATCTCAACAATCCCATTGCAAGACAAGTATGTTGTAGTTTTTTCCATGTTTTAGATTATTAGATTCATTTTACAAATGTGGGTTTAAGTTATTTTTATTTTTATTCATATTAATAATATTATTTTCATTTATATTAACTAATATTTTTTTATTTTTCATAACATTTTTACTAACTTGATTCAAGGCTTCAAGAGACTCAAGGATGCTTTTGGTATTGGACCAAAGCTTTTTTTACTTCCATATGTAAGAGGTGATCTAGTATTTGTATAACTTTATTCTCAAATAGGTGTACACATAAAAAGATTAATTATTTGGATGCTTATTTATTTCCAAATAATGGGTCTTTTAAAAATATCAAGTCTGTACTAGTACCCTATCATTTAACCCTTTGGTAGATGTCAAATAAAGGAAAAAATTTAATCATGTAGGAAAACCTCTTATAGGTATCTTACAATTGATCTTATATGTACTTTTAGGATTTTTATACTTATTTAATAGAAAATAATTTCATCCAAAAGGTTCATTATGTTATTATTTTATTAATCTCACTCTAGAAACAAATTTTCATCTTCCTCTTTAGTGTATTCTTGCAAAAGATTACAAATGGAATTTATAGACTCTTAATATGTCTATTTCCTTCATCTTTGTATCTTCTTATTAAAAATTATATTATTTAATACTTGAGAGGATTTAAAAAATATTATTATACTTATTTAAACTCTATCTAACCTAATAAACACATTACACCCTTTAACCAATGATTATACTTGAACAAGATTGACTAGAACTGGGTTTTAGATCTTTTTGCAGGGTTGTCCACTTTGCCTAGGCACATATATTCATTCACCTAGGTTATTTTCACTAAAAAACACATGATTTGATACCCCATCAAGGTTTAAAAAATCTCATAGATTTTAACTCAATACATTGATTTTAACCTTCTTTGTATTTTGAATTCCTAAATATGATGGTTAACATGAATTTCAACTTCTCTCTAAGTCTAATTGTTATTGATTTTGTAATAAAATTTACAAAAAAAAGTATTTTAGGATAATTAATAATAATTCAAACATTAATTACAAATTTTTTCATGTTAATAAACATGGTCTATACTTCTTCACAAACTAATTACTCAAGAAGAATAGAAAAATTGTATTTTAGCCCTATTTTAGGTTTAAAGACACAATCTATAAAACTCGGTCATTTGTATCTCATTAAAAAATACCTATAATTATTTAAACCAAATATATCATATAAATTAAATCATAAATAATTATACTATAATTTTTCATACAAAAATGATGGTTCATTTTAAATATATTCAACTTTTTGTAAATGAAACCATGTTTCCTAGGCTTTATTACCTATTTATATAACATTGTCATCTTATCTTTCTTTAAAAGACTAAAAATTAATTTAAACCAAATATATCCTTAAAATTACATCATATATCATATGTATACAAAATTTTAATGCATTTTAATGGATCATTTGCAAGTTATGGTACTTTTTAAGGTGAAACCCTATCCTAGGGTTTAAGACCAAATTGCAGACCCCAAGAGTACTAAAATTGACGAATATTGATTTTTAAAGACATTAAAAGGATTATTACACTTTTAATAAGATATTAAAAACACTATATTACTCTTTTCATCATTAATCAAATGTTCAAATCCCAAAAATACATTAAACTTGTCCTTTTTCTATGGCTATAACACCTAGAGATTAAGAAATAGTGTTTAGACATTTGTCAAGAAAGCAATTGGTAAAAATCATGTATAAATATTTATAAATAATTAATAATATATCTTAAACTCATAATATAATATATATTTAATTAATAACATAATAGAAATTTCCCTTTTACTTAAATATCATCAAATTCATACACAAACCTACAACTCTCCATTAACCAACCTCCTACAAAAACCTCTAAAATAAGATTGTATGCTTCTTTTATTAATTTATTAAGATCATATTATATTATATAGAGACCCATAATTTTATTATATATGTATAAACTTATTTTTTTCTTGTTTTAATACCAAATATATCTCCACAACTTATGTTTTATCCCAAACCATAATTATTTTGATCTCTTTCCAATGTTTGATGCATCTAAGTTGGTCTTAGGATAAGTGTACATTGATTGGAGGGTTTAAATACAATTAATACATATAATTAGACCCTAAATACTCTTTATAATATGACTAATCCATTTATAACATGTTAACCCTCAATTTTCTTACTAAAAAATTCAAATAGTTGAATTTTCCATTTTGGTGGGAAAGGTGAAATAAGTTTAATAGGGTTAATTTATAAAAGCCTACTAAATCTAATAAATCACTAAGGGTATAATATGACCTTATACACTAAAAAATTTCCAATAAATAATGATTTGAATTATGAACAAGCTTATTATTTACCCTTATTGAGCTCTTAGACCTTTTAAGACAAAACATAAACCAACTTTACATTGAACTTGATGATGCTCCTGCATCACCTGACCTAGGTTGTATTATTCATTTATGAATATTTAGGATTGTTTGAATCCTTTGAGGAAAAGTATCATTCACTAAATGTATTTAATCCTTATATTTTCATATTTTTCAGAAGGGCTAATAACGTTACTTGTAAAAATTTAAAGTGACAGAAGATGAAGGATAGCCTAAATATCCAGCAACCTTCCAAGTAGGTGGTTATTTTCTTTAAGGATTTTCTTTGGCTTAGATAATTATTTTTATATAATTTTAGTAGGGTCATGCTTGAAAGATGACTATATGCCCTTAAACTTGGTAGAATGGTGCATCAACAAGGTATTTTATTGTATTATAGCATGCACCTTTTATTTAAGATATTTTATTTGAATTAGGCCAAGTATATATAGTTATTTTAATTTTAAAACCATTAGAGTCACCAATACCCTTAAATAAATACACAATAGATCCATAATTTGGTGTGTATATAATATCTAATAAAATGGCATTCACCAAAGGAGATTTAATCTCTAAATATCACTTATCCTAAGAAACAATGACAATATTTTTAAGCTCAAATCCAAACACTTGGATTTTAATGAATAAGGGGTGGAAAAATTTATTTATAATGATTTTAAAACTCACTCCTAGTTATTTTACCAAAAAATATATAAATAAATATGACCTCTTAAGTCTACACACTTATCCGTGCTCTATCAAAAACATATCACACATTGGACCATTTGATTAAAATAATTTTAGGAATATGCTCATAGGAAACTCATTTTCACCTTTATTTTCAGTCAACTATAATTATGAGAACAGTAAATACAATACAAACAATGGGATTTTAATAGAATCAAAACACACATAAAGCTACACAAAAATCATAAAATTACCTAGATATAAACATGTACGTAAATATTAAACATTTATTTACATAATATATTTTCAATGATAACTTTAAATGTCTATTGAATAAATAACATCTAATATACATAAGAAAATGAGTGATTTATTGCATTTAATACACCATTTTGACAATACGCATTTCTTATAATTAACCCATGACTTATACAATACGTATTTCATTAACATGAAGAACCTAATTCAAATTTTAACAAAGAAAATAAAATCTAGTGAACATTAAAGTATTCTTGCATGATGTTTTATTAGACACTTAGTTTTGGCCACTTTTGTGCCTGAACTGGGATTTAGTTTAATTTCTAGAAAATGACATAAGTTAAGCTTAAAAGTCACCTACATTACCATAATTCATCCATGTAAGAGATTTAATTGCCTAGAAACATGAAGATGCTAGTTTATTTAGTGTATTACTTTATATACACTAATAAACTAGTTCAATTTTAACCCTAATCAAATTATGACCTAGTAATTTGACATGTTTAGCCTATTAAGATATTAATTCAAAATATTTAAAACAATTTCCAAAAGCCAAAAAACACTAAGAAAGATTAATTAAATTTTAAATCTTAATTAACTTGCCTAAATAAAATTTCCAAGTTGAATTAGTGAAGTTCATTTATCTAAAAAGGATTTTTTAGGCAAATATGAAGTCAACAGTCAAAGACGCTAATAAAGTGGTTTATTATTTCCTAAATATTCCAAAATTTTGACTCGCAACCTCACAAATATCTAAAGTGAGTTGTCATGTCTCATAAATATCTGAAACTGAGGTATCAAGATTTCATGAGAGCTTTGACCCAAACTAGGGTTAACCTATGCCAAGTGATTTCTATAAGTACAAGTGCCCACACCATATACCAACAAGATTTTATGTGTAATGATATTCTATTGGAATACCTTCGATAAGTCATTGAGATTAGTGTTATAATTCTAATTTTATTCCAAAAATTCACACCAAAACACAAATGACCACTTGAGAAGTTCTACCACCATGGAGATGTATTGCTAGAAGACTCTAATTATCATAGATAAAGAATGAACATCCTTATGCCAACAAGTATGCATCAAATTTGACAAAGGAGGTAAATTAATTATGTTATTTTTATCTCTATTTTGTGTTCTTGTCTACCATGTTATTCCCCCCTAGATTTTAGGCAAGAATGTTTAGTTCTACTATATTGTTATGTTTGATTTTTTATCATTTGGACTAACAAGGAATTAATCATCATTTGTGTGTTCTTTGAATTCCTAAGATACATAATGACAAGTTTGATGGTAACATGAATTTTGTATGGCCAAGTATAATGATGTAATAGTTTTAGTTTTTCTGACCAATGCATTTAATTATTCAAGTTTAGAGTTTTGGCCTTGAAATTAACATCACTCTATTTTTTTGTGTATTTGGTGGTTTTTCCCTATGTAATGGTAGCTTAACTTGTCTCATGTTTTGTTTCAGATATTTATTTATGTAGAAATATTTTATTTGAAATGGTAGCTTTGACCTAATAAAAGACAAATTCGCTCTATAGATTTAGTGGCTTCAACCCTACCAAAAAATATTTTTTCTAGGTAAAATGACATTGGGTTTAGACAGCTTCACCTATTTTTCTACTATAATCAACAACTTTGCCTTATCTAATCGGTGGCTTCTCCATGTTAAATTGTGGATTCACTAAATTTGTCTTTGTATGTGTCTATTATTATAGTAAAATAATGGTTTCATGAAAATGGTAGCTTTGCCCTGCTAAATAGTGGCTTCGCTATGAGTTTTCCAAAATCGTGAGAGCTCAAAATGAAATGTTGTTTACTCATTTTATTTTTGGCCTTGAGACAAGAAAACCCCCTAAATTTTTTTCAATAAATAAGGTGGAGAGGGAGAGAGGCTAAGACACTTATATATGTCATATACACTTTTGTTTGGTGCTTAAAATCAGCCTAATCACATTTTTCTTTTAGTATTTTCAAAGTTATTACAAGTGAAAACAAGGCCAAAGGGTCCAAATTTCAATAGCACTTGAGTTGTTTTTATTTAAAAGAACATACATTTTAGTTAGAGATCTTAATAGTTTTTTTAATTTATGTTTATTTTATCTTATTAGCTAGTTTTCATAGTTTATTCAACTAGATTCTTTGTTTGTGGAAAATTAGAAACTATTATGTGTATTATCTCCTCTCATCCCCTATAGGGAACTCGAATAACCAAAATCACTTAGTTTATTACCTTTTTTTTTTGTCTCATCATAAATAATGTGGTGTATGATCTCCCCAAGCTCTGATTGACTTGGGTGACCCAAAAATGACCTCTAATGTCTTTCAATTTTATTTTCTTGCATTTGGCTTGTGGTTTGGAGCTTGTTTCTCCCTCACAAGTTATCTAGGGGTACATTGACCTATGGTTTCATCTCCTAAAACATACCAATCCCACTCCACATTAGGGTATATAAATTGGGTGCATAATACTAGGATTACTAGGGGGTTAAGCAACTAGCCTCTTTGATCCTAATAAAAAATTAGGTCAGGTCTTGCTAAACATCAGACTCTACTAAGCATTACATGACTAGATTCCATGTTTAAAGGAATAGACCTTTGTATAGTAAGTTAGTATGTATAGAACCAATTGATTTGATTTTGCCATTATGCTAGCCACACTTGGGACCAGTTAGTGTATTTTGAAACTTATAGATTTTAGTCAACCCCACCTATTGCAGAATATCTTGCCAAATGTCATGTGCTTCTCACTCTAAGTTTATGCCAAGTACCAATGCTTGAGAGACAGAGGGGGCGTAAAAACTCTACTACACCTATACTTTAATTTTTGGATTAATGCTTAATTCCTCACAAGAATTTATATATCTATAAAATTTTTGGTAGAATCCATGCACTCCCATGTAGATTTAGGGATAGAATGAGCCATTAGTGTTATTTCTATTTTATTTGATTTACATGTGTGTTTTAGACTAAAACTAATTATTTGAGTTGTCATGTCAAAACAAGTTTAAAATGACCACATTGTTTTCACACCACTTTAGCCTAAGAGGTATTACTCTACTTATTTTATGTCTCACTTTTTCCTCAGATTTTTATTCCAAAACTATTTGTGTGTCACTTGTTTAAATGGGTCATCATTGCACTGCCTATTTGGTCTTAAACATTTGCCTAAGATTTTTGAATCCAAAACCATTGTTATACCATTTATTTAAAGGAGCATTGTTACATTGCCTAAATCATTCCAAATCACTTTTGCTTTTGAATCCAAATTCTAAACCACTGTTATACTCTTGTTTCAAATGCACATTTATGATGCCCATTTTAGTTTAGCCTTTTTGCCTTAGAACATTCGAGTCTTTTTGTATTAAATTTAAAACTCAACCTTTCAAAGTCTAAATCCTAAACTAATTAGATTTATGCCAAATCCTCATCTAATTTAGGATTAGATAGTATATATTTTGTGTTTAGATTGTGTTTTTTGGGTTGATTTCCTATTTGACCCAAACACCCATTTGCCTAAACTTAGTGGTTGTTGTTTATTTTGTGCCTTCTTTGAGATTCATTTGAGCTAAGTTGTTATGGCATGCCTTGTTTGAAGTTTTTTTTACTAAGTTTGAAAGTATTCAAGTTCTATTATTCTAGTAGTTTCTTATAAATCAAGTATTGACTCTTAATGAGCCAATTACTGAGTGTCACCCAAGATAATTTCCTTAGTTTAATTTTTTCTCAATTTTTTGTTTGAGTTATATGTTTTCGTGTCTAGACACATGTTTCATGCTAATGATTATGACCACCTTTGGGAAAATAATTGTTATATTTTTTGCATTTATTATAACTTGATTAAATAATGTTGTCATTGATTATAAACACCTTTGGAAAAATCATTACCTTAGGCATAGATGAGTTTTGAGATTTTATGTTACCTTTGCCATTAATTATAATCACCTTTCAAAAAATTGGTAGTGATTGTTAGACCAGTTTAGAATTTGTTTTGTCTTTACCATTACCTAATTTAGTTATTTTGCCCTTTAGGCCTCTTTTAGAGTGCCATAGGTTATTTGTTTTTAGACCTCGATTGGTTTTTACTTTTAAACCCTTTATTTTTTATGACACCTAACCATAAATTTGAACATGCCTCACTACACATGTAGTGGGACTATGTGTAATCCAGACTATGAGAACATCATGACTAGTGACCCTTTTGTTCAAGAGTCATATGACGATGTTGCTTATGATATGGATCTATATCCACATTATAACATTCCAAATGTTGAATAAAAGTTGGACCCATTAGCATAGTATTTATTGGCTACACCTTATTATCTAGGCAAAGAATAAGAGAAAAAGGCATAATACCTTGCTCAGACAATACATAAAATTTAACAAAATTGAAAACAATATCCATATTATGTTATGATGTCTACATAGACAAGCTACAATCTGTACCTATTTGATCATCAATTCATAGTAGATTCCCTTAAGTCTGATTAGTTTGATTAGAAACCCTAGTAATACACTTTGAATCCAATAATTTGAGAAAGCATCAATGAGTTATAGTCAATATTTATTCTAAATGCGACATCAAAACCAAAGTATGATTACAAAATAGAAAGGTCCTATGGATGAAGAAATGGAATAGATACAAGAAACATACCAAAAATATTTCAACTTAGCATGAAATCTCAATGCAAGGGTTGTTTCTAACATGACACTTATTGAGATAGATGCATCAACAAAGCAAAAAATAAATGCTTTGGGCTACACAAACCAAAACATATACCCATTTGGAAAAAACATGTTGGTTAGTGACATGTTTAATGTCCATATTTTTATTGAAGATTATCTCACTCAAATGGAATACGTTAGTCAAAACATTAAAGATAGAATGAAAGTGCATTTGAATCTAAACCAAAGTGGGTTTAATTTACCACTAAGAAATTCATAGTATATTCCTCGAAAAAATACCACCAGTGGAATGTAACAACAATAGATAGGTACACCTACTTCTAAAAGTCAACAAGAAACCTCCACTCCTTAACCAACTACTTCTTCAAGTGTGAAATAGGGGGAAATGAACCAAAAAGAGACCAACTTACCACTATAATAAGTGTAGAACACTACATAACCTCACTAGGTGACAAAAAATGATTCACCATAATAATCACATACTAATATGCCTCAATAATCATAAATGTTTCCTAACTAACATTGTGTTTCTGTTGGTTAAAAGGTTCTAGTTGGTCAACAACAATAAGTGTTAAACTCCCAATAAATACTTAACAAAATATAAGAGAAAATTTAACTATAAATTCCAATCTAGTTACAGGTGTTCAACCAATAACAAGGTTCTTATGTGCATCAAGTACTAGGCACTAGGCAATAGTTATATTTCACCCTATGGGTATTGCATGTGCAACAAGGAACCAATATTCAATACCTCTAAGAATAGAGATATAGTTGACAATGTTTTCCTTATCCAAATGCCATTACCATATCCATAATTAGCTAGATAAAGATATGTAACCAATCTAAATTAGAATGTTTTACAAGAATAGCATATTTCATATCCATGGGATAATCAAAATGCATGGATACATATACCTTGTCATCTGACCAATTTGACCAACATTTCATAATATGACTACCCTAGTTAAGGTAATCTACCTTTGACCATTCACGCTCAATAATAAGAGGCCACTCCATCTGAATTCCTTACCTAAGATTTGCAATAGATGAAGGATGCAATTCAAGCTATATAGACTAGAAAATAAATAAAGAAATTCAAACTGGATGAAATGTACTCTTATCCATTAAACAGGGAATATATATAAATACCATTTATGTTGGGTTATGAACCATCTAAATTTGAAAAATACAAATGAAAAGGTGGCTCTAAATATCATTTAAAATAATTCTTTGTTGTATGTCAGTTAATGGTATATAATGTCATATACTTGATTCTATTGGTTCCAAAGACTCTAGCGGGATAAGCATTGGAATGGATTTTAAAATTACCAAAGAACTTATACTTGAATTTGATGATATTTTAGAGTTCATACAACACTTTTCATATAAGATTGAGCATATGATTACAGTTGTCAATTTGGGCCAAGCTAAATAGAAGATTGGTGAAAGCTTTGCTTCATACTTGAAATGTTGGAGAGTAATAGCAAGCCAGTTTACTCAAAATTTACTAGATAGATAGTTGGTCATGATATTTACCAAGAGATTACATAGCGAGACATCTTACCATCTCGAGATATAATGTGCTCATACATTTGAAGAGATTATAAATAAAGGAGTATAGATTGAGAAAGTCCTTGTTAACAAAGGGATAATCAAGCTATCTTCTTTTAACCAAATATAGAATCAACATCAAGGCCATCAAAACTAGAAATAGATACAAATATAGAACCATAATCATAAATCAATTCAAATACCAAATTTAATGCCACCTCAAGCCAACATCAATGAGATACTAAAACCCTACAACCATATTAAGAGTGTGGTTGGCAATGGGGTCATTGAATCATGCCATGTACAAATGGTGCAAACATTGGTTATTCATTTACCTCCACCCACTAAAAAAATACCACCTCCATATGATGAAACAAGATCTACATAGAACCAACAACCACAGAATCAAAAACAATTACAAGACCCTCATCCAAGGGGAAGACTTCCTATTGCTAAATAATTTAGTGACCTTGTTGAGCCTATTAAATTTGTGTTCCTAAAGATTTGTTAATGTAAATATGGCCAGTTGGCTAATACCAAAACCATTTACTAAAAAGATTCCTTTTCTTGATTGGTACAAGAACATGAATTTTTTGAGTACCATCGCATTAGAGGACATTCCATATGCTGAGGTATCCAACTCAAGAATTTAATTGAGAATATGCTAGAAAATAGAGAGATAAAAAGAGACACATGTGCTCCTAAAACTAATCATAACTTGGGTATCGACCAAAATCCATTTCCCCAACATAAAAACAATAATAATTGGTAGTAATACCAACAACAACAAAAACAATGATAGATAATTCCACCACAAAATCAATAGTAATAATACCAACCACAACAATAATACCAAAGTGGTTGAAACAAAGGGAAAACTAACCAAACTAATTATGGAGGCAATCATGGCATTGTGTATAATTATAATAATGTTTTATGACATGTCTTAGGTGTTCATGTTACCACTATCACCATTAATCCTTAGCCAACTACCAATAGACTTTGACCCTCACCCAATAATGATTATCAACTGAGTAGTGCCTACCGATTTCCTTATGCTAGTGATTATTCTAAGGATCATGTTAGTATTCAGGCTCAACATCACCCTAGAATTATCATTCTAAGCCTCATTATCTACCCAACCAACTACCAAATTTAAGTACCATATTGATATTTTTAAATTGTGACTCGATGAGCTAAGGTTACTATTAAGAGACCACAACCAAATACTAAAAGTGAGTCCATTTAGCCTTCCATGCATATCAAAAATAAACTAACTAACCAAATCAAGGGGAAGACCTATGATATTTTGAAACAATTTAAGAAGACACCCATGCATATATCCATCATGGATTTGTTGCATATGTCTAGCATCCACAAAGACATCCTAAATGAGTATTTGAACCAATCCCTCATTTCATATGATATTACTCTAGATAAATTACAAGCCATGGTTAATCACTTGCCTCCTATATAATGTCTTATCTTTGACCAAAGTGACATATCATCTATAGGCCCTATGTATAATAACCCATTATACATTAAGGTCGATATGAAAAACCATAGAGTTAAATGCATCCTTGTAGATAATGGTTTAGGCCTTAACATAGTGTCTTTGAAGTTGGTCAAACATATTGGATATAAAACAACTGACTTATAGCTAGAACAAGAATCTCAAAGTACTATTAACTTGCCAGTGGACATTAGGACTTTGACCCATAAATCTTTATGACATGTTTTAAACCTAGAACTATCATATAATATATTATTGGGTTAACCCTAGAACTATAAAATCAGGTCTATAACTTTCACATTGCATCAATGTATACAATTTCCACATTCAAGAATGGAAGTGATTATACTATTTGATCTTCAACCATATTAGTATAGTGAATGCCCCTATGCTGAGTATAAAATCTATAACTATCAATTTGGCATGAATACTATGCCCAAATTTGATTGAGAAAGAGATAAAAAAAAGAAAAGCCATTGAATTAGGCCCATAACCTAATTATAATGTGATGCAAAAAAAAATAGGCCAACCTTCTAGAGGCCATAAATTTTGACTCATAAATTTGTTTGAGCTCTTCCATGTATAAAAACGACCATATCAAAAATTCATTATTTTCCTAGGGAGCTCTACCTACCTATCAATGTTTTTGATATTTTTTGGAGGCCATATGTGATCATCTAAGGGTCTAAAATTGCAATTTAATTATTTTTTTAGGGTTTTTCTATTTTTAGAAATTATATATTTTTAGAACCAAACATTAACTTTAGTTATATTTTGTCCCATAGTCTAATTATAGTGTTTAGGATATTTTGGGATATTTTTAGAGATGTGTGTACTTGCATGCAAACTTACCATAAATAGCAGCTCCTAAAACTAGGTTTTTTTTTAGGTTTTAGTTTTTTTTTTTAAATTTTGCATGTAAACTCTAATTTTGAGTTTAGGCTTATTTAAGCATGGTTTGGGTTTGTAATTATTTCAAGTAAGTTAATATGAATCAATTCAATTTAATATTTCAAGACCTTAGGCTATTGGTAATTTTATTTATCTTGATAGTTTTGGGGTTCATTATCTCATATCAGAGCAAGATCAAATTTTGGAGGAGTGAGACATGGCGAGAGCATGAGGAGGTATTGCATAGGTGAACCAAACTATACAAGATCTATAGAGGCAATTAAAATAATTAATAATGATTATCACGAATCAGGTAAGAAGAGAAGGTGGTGATGAAGCTAAGGGAAACACAAATCATGATGAAGAAATTCAACAAGAATAAGAATAAAAAGAGCAACCACCATTAATGGAAGAGTGTATCATTCAAGATTGATAAGGAATAAATGAAGGAATAAAAGTTGATGTTCCATATTATGGAGGAATCTTAAAAATAGAGGATTGATAGATTGGATGAATAGCATGGAGAAATTCTTCAAGTAGAAGACTATGAGAGAAGACAAGAAGGTAAATTTTGCATGCACAAAATTGAAAGGTCATGCACTGATTTGGTGGGATCACCTATAGAAAGAGTTATAGAGGAAAGGTAAAGATAATATTACTTCATGTAAAAGGATGGAGAAGAATTTGAGGGAGAAATTTCTTCCTATGGATTATGCACAAACCCTATATAGATGATTTCAGAATTTAAGGCAAAAAGATCACAATATACAAGAGTATACAAATAAATTTTATAAACTTTCCATATGAGTGGAGCATGATGAAACAAAAGAGAAAATGGCTGCAAGGTATGTAAATGGTTTAAAATTTTCTATTCAAGATGAATTAAGCATGCATATAATACTTAACATGAAGGAGGCTTATTAATTAGCTTTGAAGGTAGAAGAAAAACAAAATAGATAGAATTTTAGAAGAATGTCTCTTATTCTAAAAAGAGGTGGATCCCCTCCAAATAGGGTATGAGGTGGGTTTAATACCACCAGAGGTGGGTCTAATACCAATAGAGGTAAATCATCATGTGGTGTATAAAGGAAATATGATAATAGGCAAGGGTTTCAATACCAACAAAGAGGATGAGGATTTTAGAGAGGATAAGGTTATGATGGTGCTAGAGGATGGTTTCTGAATCAACATACATATTATGTCTATTATAGAAGAGTAAAACTAGTTGAGGTTGAAATAGAAGAGTTGAATAATGAAGTTGAACTAGTAGATGTTGGAGATAATCTCATGATGAGAATAAACATGATCGATCTAAGGAAGGACCAAGTGCATAATAAATAAGGTGGTGATGCATGGCTACGATCAAATATTTTTTGGACAAGATGTACTTCAATTGGAAAGGTATGCAAAGTAATTATAGATGGTAGTAGTTGTGAAAAAATGGTTTCTAAATAAATGATAGAGAAACTAAATTTTTGATGTGAAAAGAATCATAATCTTTATATAATTTCATGGCTTAAGAAATGGAATGAAGATATAGTATATAAAAGTAGATTAATCAAGTTTTCTATAAAAAAATGTTATAATGATGAAATATGATATGATGTTATTCTGATGGATGCATGCCATGTGTTCTTGGGGAGACCATGGCAATTTGACAGGAAATGAGTTCATGATGGAGCAAAGAACACATAATTTTTTTGGAAAGATGGTACAAAGGTAGTTTTATTACCTCTTAAAGAAGAAGAGAAAACAGAAAGCATGCTCTCTACTAAATAATTTATCCAAGATATGAAGGTGGTAGGTTATTGTTATGTATTAGTAGCAAATAATGTTGAAAAAAAAATTGTATTAATACCAATAGAAGAAGTAAGAGTGTTAAAATAATATGCAGATGTTATGTGTGATGAGTTACTAGATGTTTTACCACTAAAGAGAGATATTCAGTGTCACATTGATTTGATTCTAAGATCATTTCTACCCAATCAAGTAGCTTATAGGATGAGTCTAATATAGTATACAAAATTAAATAAATAGGTTATTGAATTACTAAGAAAGAAGGTGATAAGGGAGAGTATGAGTCCATGTGCAACACTAGCATTGCTAACTCCAAAGAAAGATAGAGGATGGGGAATGTGCATGGATATTAGAGAAATTAACAAAATTACAATAAAACATAGGTTTCATATGACTCATTTAGATTATATGATGGATGTACATTACAAGAGTAAAATATTTTACCAAGATTGATATAAGAAATGGTTATTATCATATTAGAATTCATGGAGTCGAGTGGAAAACTACATTTAAGACTAGGGATGGCTTATATGAATGGATGGTGATGCCATTTAGATTATCTAATGAACCTATCACATTTATGAGGATGATGATTACAGTGCTACAATAATATATTGATAAGTTTTTGGTTGTTTATTTTGATGATATTTTGATACTCAATGAGACTAAATAATAACACTTATAACATTTAAAAATGGTACTAGATTTGTTGTGAAAGGAGAAGTTGTATATAAATTTGAAGAAGTGTAGGTTTATATAAAATAGTTTGGTATTTGTAGTTTCAATAGATGGTGTGAAAATGAACGAAGAAAATATAAAATCAATTGTTGAGTGGCCCATTCCAAGAAACATTATAGAGGTAAGAAGTTTCCATGGTTTAGCAACATTTTGCAAAAACTTTATTAAAAAAATTAGTAATAGTGTGGCACCAATAATAGATTGCATTAGAGGGAATGAATTTGTATGGACTAGAGAAGCCATATAAATCTTTGAAATTTTGGATAAAAATATTATAGAAAGATCAATTTTTGCATTACTGGAATTTATCAAAGTGTTTGAGGTTGATTGTAATGCTGTGTTTATGGGAATTGGTGTTGTGATGAGTCAAAAAGGAAAGCCAATAGCATATTTCAATGAGAAATTGAATGAGGCAAGAAAAAATTATTTTACTTATGATGTTGAACTTTATGCAATTGTACATGCATTAATACATTGGATGCATTATCCAGTGTTTAAGGAGTTTATATTATTTATAGATCATGAGGCTTTGAAGTATGTGAATACACAAAAGAAGTTGAATAGCAAGCATGAAAAGAGGGTTTATTTTTTGTATGGGTATACTTTTATGTCAAAGCATAAATCAGGAAAGTAGAAATAGGTAGTTGATGCATTGAGCAGGAAGTTAGCATTATTAACTACTATGGTGAGTGAAGTAGTTGGATTTGAATCTATCAAAGAACTATATGATACTGATCCATATTTTGGTAAGATAGTTGAACAGTGAAAGAATCCATTAACACATGAGATAGATATTATTCATGATGAGTATCTTTTAAAATAATGTTATCTCTTATAATGGAAACAATTATGCATTCCACTTGGCTCTCTATGAGATAATATAATAAGAAAATTACATAGTGGTGGTTTGGCTAGACATTTTGGTAAGACAAAAACAATAGCTTTGGTGGAGGAAAACTATTTTTGGTCAAGTATGAAGAGATATGTGAAAAGGTATGTTTCAAGGTGTATAATATGTCAGGTGGCTAAAAGACATGCATAAAATACTAGACTATACCTATCATTACTAGTTCTAAGAGGACCATAAACAGATTTGAGTATGGACTTTGTGTTTTGATTGCCAAACATGCAAAGAGGTAATGATTAAATTTTTGTTTTTATATATATATATCTTATAAAATGGTTTATTTCATTTCATGTAATAAAACCAATGATGCCACTAGAATTGCATAATTATTTTTTAAGGATATTGTGAGATTACATGGTGTTCTAAAAATTATTACTTCAGATAAGGACATGAAATTTCTAAGTCATTTTTGGAGGAATTTATGGAATAAGATGGGTACTAAGATACCATTTAATAGTGGATATCACCCAAAAATATATGGATAGATAGAATTTGTGAATAGGAACTTGGAAAATTTATGGATATGCAAAGTGGGAGAGAAGCCTAAGCAATGGGACTTGGATTTACCACAAGATAAGTTTACATATAATAGTTTAGTGAATAAATCAATAGGAGAGTCACCATTTCAAATTGATTATGGTATAAATCATATGGGTATTTTATAATTTCTATAATTATCGATTTTAGATCAAATTAGTGATGATGCATAAGCATTTACAAAGCATATGCATCAGTTCCAAGGAGTAAAAAGAAAATTGCAAGAAAGTAATGAGAAATATAAAGAAACAGTAGATGTCAAAAGAAGATCCAAGGTATTTGAAGAAGGATACTTTGTAATGATATAAATTAGGAAATAAATATTTCCAAAAGGCATGTACAATAAGTTGAAGTACAAGAAAATTGGGGCATGCAAAATTGTGAAGAAAATCAATGACAATGCTTGTGAAGTGAGTTTACCACAGAATTTTGATATATCTCCAGTATTTAATGTTTCATATTTATATGAATTCCATGGAGAATATAATGAAGGTGAAGAAGATGAAGTAGTAAATTGGGAGCAACATGTTCCAAAGAAAAAGAAGGAAAAATAGTGCAGGTTTTGGATATGAAGACAGTGAGCAGAAGGCAAGGGAATTATAATAGGTATTTGGAGTAGTGGGAAGGATTACAGTAAGAAGAAAACACTTGGATTATAGAATGGGAGCTAAAGAAGATTGAAAAGGTAAAATTGAAGCAGTATAATCAGGGTAACTTGTAGGAGCTAAGTGGTTTTCAACTAGAGGAGAATGATGCAGAAAAAGTAGGCCAACCTTCCAGAGGCCATAACTTTTGAACAATAAATTCGTTTGAGCTCTTCCATGCACCAAAATGACTGTATCAAAAATTTCATTGCTTTCCTAGTAATTTCTACCTACCTAACAACGTTTTTGATACTTTTTAGAGGCCATACATGATCATCTAAGGGTCTAAAATTATGTTTTAATTATTTTTTGGGGGTTTTTATTTTTAGAACTAGACGTTAACATCAATTGAATTTCATCTCATAGTATAACTATATTTTTTAGGATATTTTGGGAGATTTTTAGAGCTACGCACTTACATGCAAACTTACTATAAATAGTAGCTCCTAAAAATATGCATATTTTTAGGATTTAGTTTTTTTTCAAATTTTGCATGTAAACTCTAATTTTCAGTTTATTCTTCTTTAAGCATGGTTTGGGTTTGTAATTATTTCAATTTATTTAGTATGAATCAATTCAATTTATTATTTCAATATATTAGCCTATTGGTAATTTTATTTATCTTGATATTTTCTAGGTTTATTATAATGACCAAGATGATCTAACTTCTACCTCAGCCATGCATCCACCAAACATTTCTAACCACTTCTATATAATTGAGAAAGGTCTTGGAGAATATAGTACCCATAATACATTCCATATTTCTAAATTATCATAAAATCCAAAAAACTTTGGGAGACCTAAGTTGAAAACCACTCATATGGAGTGGAAAACAAAAAGAGAATATTACCTGAACAAGCCTATTATTTTCAACCTAGACTTTGACCTAGAACAGGATCCCTTAGGAGAAGATGATTCATGGATTTAAACTTATTAGTTAGCTAACTATTATCAAATATAAAGCATCCTATGCCTAATTAGATTATGTATCACCTATCTTATGAAGGCATAGGCCAAGGACTACATCAATAAGGCACAATTGAACTAGTCTCAATGACAAAGTATAAGGGAAACCATGTTACTAGATTTAAACCACCTAGGGGTGACACCACATACCTTATTTGTATTCCAACACTGATGATTATTGAAGACAATGCCAACTATGATGTAGGGTTTGATTATAACATTTATGATGACCTTGATACTACAAATTTATTTAACCCCCATGATGTTTACACCATTAACCTTATTTATCAACCTTCATCATTTACCTTTTACCATCCATAATTCATAGAATCAAACCAGCTAGAGTCAATAATACCATTATATGAGTTTGAAAATGATGAGGTCATATGAACTTTTTGGGATTATGGAATCACATTCCTCTTAGAGAACACAAGCAAGGATTTTCTATTAGATTGGATCTTGCCACCTATTTTGGAAGGCAGGTGAAATTCCCTAACCAAAATAAAAATAAAATCAAATATTGAGGGTTGAAAGTGAAAACCTCTTTGAGGTGATTTTTGACTAGGGAAAAAGTAAAAGGAAAGGCAAGTTTCTTGGTGAAAATTAGTTTCTAACACCATTAGATAGGATGTTCACCACTCTTCCTATAAAGCACATGAGATGTATAGTCTAAATCGTATTTATGGATCAAAGATTAGTACTGAAGAGATGCAAGCTTTTACATAGATTGTTCAAGAGTTCCTTGAGGTATTTATTTCATGGCCTTTGCCATCATTAAGAGATTTTTATTCCTCTTACTTGGGAGAATTAGATGAGCTAGTCTGGTTAGAGGAATTTGCCATTTCTAACTAGTTTAACTCCTCGTTCACTACTTTAGATGATGGTTGTACACTTATCGTGGAGGATACTTCAAAGGTTAAATTTGGGACTCTAGAAGACCCCAAGTGGATTAAACTAGGTGCATCTCTCACTGAGGAAGAACATGAAGTTTTTATAGCTATTATGAGGGAGTTTGTTGACATATTTTCAAGGGCCTATTCAGATATGCTAGGTTTGGATCTAACCTTGGTTTTATACCATATCATTAAACACGTTGATGTCAAGTCCAATAAACAAAATCTATGAAATATGTATCATTGTATTATTTTACTAGCCAATAAAAATTTGGAAAAAATCTTAGATGCAAAATGCATCAAGTCAATTGACTATTTAGGCTATATTTCAAACATTTTATCAATGAGTTAGAAATAAAAAAGTATCAAAATCTGCACTGATTTCATAGATATAAACAAATCCTACCTAAAATATGACTTTCCTTTAACTAATATTAACATGATAGTCACCTCGATGACTAGATATGAAATGATTTCTCTTATGAAATGATTTTCAAGGTATAATCATATCAGAATAGCACTAAAATACCATCACAAGGCAATGTTCACCACTCCATGGAGAATTTTTTGTTATCAGGTGATGTCATTTCGATTTAGTAATTCTAGGGACATATACCAAAGATCCATGATAGTGATTTTCCATGACATGATACATGACATCATTGAGGACTATGTTGATGACATCTTAGGTAAATCAGAGACCCATGTTGATCAACTAGTCATACTATGAATAATATTTGAGAGACTTTATGAGTACAATGTCAGACTTAATCTAAAGAAGTGAGTATTTGGAATAACTTTTAAAAAATTGTTAGGCTTTGTTATCTCCCATAGGATCATTGAATTTGACTCAACTAAAGTTTGTGCAATTATAAAAATGTTGTTGTCATCTAACTTGAAGTAACTCCATAGTTTACAAGGCAATATTGAGTCCATTAGATGCTTCATATCATATTTGGTCAACAAATTCTATCCATTTACACACTTACTAAATAAGGGAGTTAAATTATCCTAGAATGAAGAGTGCCATAAATCATTCAATCATATTAAAGAACATCTTTCCAACCCAATTATTTTACTACCACCCATGCCAAACAAGCCATTACTTTTTTTCCTTTCAGCAACTAAAAATGTCATAGGGTCACTTTTGGCACAACATGATGACCAAGGTAAAGAGCATGCCATGTATTATCTAAGTAAACCATTGGTTATGTATGAACATAATTATATGTTAATTAAAAAATAATATTTATCAATGGTGTTTGCATCCCAAAATTTGCATCATTAGATGTTGAACAACAAGACCATTGTTATTTCTAAAGTAGATCCACTCAATTGTCTACTTTATAAATCATATTTATAGAGCCATATGATAAAGTGGATCATATTATTGAGAGATTTCAAAATTAAATGTGCTAATCAAAAGGCTAATAAGGGGCAAGTACTTGTAGATTAGCTTACATAAGCTCCTCTTCAAGATACTCAATGTATTACATTTGGATTTCTAGACTAGTCCATTATAGTTACTAAATAAGCATAAACACCTCCTAAAGCTAAATAGTGGAAGATTTACTTTGATGGATCATTCACATCTCATCGATCAGGTGCAAGAATATTGTTTGTTATTCCACAAGGGAATCTCATTCCCAAGTCCATTTGTATTAGATTTTCTTATACCTATAACATAGCCAAGTACTAAGCACTCATTTCAAATTTTCATCAAGTAGTATAGTGGAACATTCAATATTTACTAGTGCATGGTGATTCTCAGTTAACCATCAATCAGATCATGGACTAGTATCATACCAAGGAGGAGAAGATGGTACCCTATAAAGATATGGTCAACACTCTCAAGCAAAAAATTACCAACATCCAATTTTAAATAATACCTCAATCTAATAATTGAATAGTTTATTCCATGGCCACTATTGGCTCCATGATTTAGATCAAAGATAGAGAAATGGATTATCAACTTCTCATTGAACATATCTTAACACTGACCCATGAACAATCAACCATTAAGATGGTTTGTGACATTGTTGGTCCCACATTTACTTGGTACATAGACATATATACATATCTTCAATACTAAATTATGCCTTCTTATCACACAAAAGAAAAAAATCTTTCACCCACAAAGCCTCTTGTTATACCTTACTTAGACCAACCTTGTATCATAGAAGTTATGATGGAACTATGCATTGTTGTTTACCTTCGGTAGAATCTGTACTAGCATTGAGTGAATTTCATAAAGGAGTGTGTGTATTTTTTATAATATTACCCATTGGAGTAATAACTATCGAAGTAGACATAAATTCATATGTGAAGAGGTGTGTTAAGCATTAAAAGCATGACAGTCTTATTCATGCTCTAGCCAAGACACTCAAACCATTGACAACACCATGGTCATTCCTACCTCTTCTGATGGCCATAAACACATCCTAACTATTACTGAGTATTTCACAAAGTGGGTGAAAGGCATTCCTTTCACTTACGTAACCAGTAATCAAATATCCAAGTTCATTCTAAAGATATACTTATGGATGAATCATGTTAGATAAATTTTAAACTAATGTTTCAGACACCATATGTGTGCCCATCATTAGGGAAAAGAGATGAATAAATTTAGAAATAATCACATCACCACAACCATAAATAGTGATGTAAAACAATAAATAACAAAAGGTTATGGTTGGTTACCTCTAATAAGAAAATATAACTGCACCAAAGAAAAATATAGGATACATTACATTATGTGGGCATTATTATAAATTATAATATGGTTCAAAATAGGTCTCCAAGACTCACCAATGCCAATCCATTTTCTTGATTCAAATTTCTCTGTCTCTTTTCTATTTCAAAGTTTCCCTCATCTTTCTTTTCCAATAATCATATTCATTTACTATTTTTTTAAGTGGTCAAATCAAAGGTGTTGTTTTGTGAGAAATAAGTGTTTTGTAAGGGTAGAGCTATCTATATAAGATTGATAAATGTCTCTATTTTTTTCCTTAATCCTTGTATGTAGAGATCTACTAGTTTTTGCCATGTAAGGGACACCACAAGAGCACAAAACTAAGCAAACCCCTTTTTTTGATAAAGGATCGACAACATCCTTGTCACAATCAAAAGAAGTTTTAAGGGTGTTATGGGGTTTGAAAATAGTATGAATACCTGTTTTTCTCATAATTCTCCATAATTTATCTAAAATGTCTTGAATATAAGGAATGGTGGTCTTTGATGTCTCTAGATCTGTGTTCCTCTTTTTATGGCTTTGATTGCTCATGTTGTGAAAGGATTTTTCAATTTCCCACCTTTTATAACTGTTCTCTATTAAAACATTAAAGAGGCGATCTTTTTCTTATTGAAGGTGATCTTGGTCCAGGATTTTTAGAGCCCTCAAGGATAAAGACTAAAGAATGGTGGATTTATAGTAAGCATGAAGATGCGAGTCACCTTGTAAATAAATATCTGTGAGTATTCTTTCTATAATCCATATGAGATAAAGATGAAACAGGTCTTCTGAGATATTAATATCTCAAATAATTTTCTGTTATTTGATGTTAATATCTCCAAAAGCCTTGATGGATTTTTATCTCATATGGTTTATAGAAAGAAGAGTCACACATATCTTTATTTACAAGTTGAATCACATCCTCACCCTTGCCATAAACTAATCATTCTTTACTCCTTACCCTTGAGGGCTCTAAAAATCTTAGACCAAGATCACCTTCAATAAGAAAAAGACCACCTCTTCAAATTTTTAATGGATAATGGTTATAAAAGGGTGGGAAATAGAAAAGTCCTTTCACAAGATGAGAAATCAAAACCATAGAGAGAGGAACACAGATCCAAAGGCATCAAATATCACCATTCCTTATGTTCAAGGCATTTCAAATAAATTATCTATAATTATGAGAAAATTAGTTATTCATACTATTTTAAAACCCTATAACACCATTCAAGCTTCCTTAGATTGTGCTAAGGATGTTGTGGATCCTTTATTGAAAAAGGGGTTTACTTAGATCCATACTCTTTTGATGTCCCTTATGTGGGAGAAACTATTAGATCTCTACATACAAGGATTAAGGAACACATCAAAGACATTTATTAATCTCGTATAGATAGCTCTATCCTTACAGAACACTCACTTGTTACAAAACACCACATTTGATTTGAAAAATCAAAATTTTTAGTAAATGAAGAGGATTATTGGAAAATAAAGGTGAGGGAAACTATTGAAACAAAAAAGAGACCAAGCAATTTGAATTGTGACATTAGATTAGGCATTGGCAACTTTTGGAGACCTATTTTGAACCATATTAGAATTTATAATAATGCCCACACAAGGTAGTGTCTCTTGTATTTTTATTTGGTGTATTTATATTTTCTTATTAGAGGAAACCAACCACAACCTCTTATTTTTTCTTATTTTAAATCACTATTTATGGCTATGGTGTTGAGATTATTTATCAATTTCTTCATCTCTTTTCCTTAATGATGGGCACATATATGGTGTCTAACATATTAGTTTTAAATTCATCTAGCATGATGTATCTAGAAGCATCTATTTTGAATGATCTACATCATGGAAATGTGCATAATTTAATTCCATGTTCACATTCAACCATCTCATCTTCCATTATGGGATCCCCTCTGACATTATATCTGATAATGATAGATCATTTAAAAGGAAAAATGTGAAATCATTTTATACCCAATACCACATCAAATAACATTTAGCTAATGCTTATGATCTATAAGGCAAAGACCAATATAAGGCTTATATTAGAGCCATTGTCAATATTATGAAGTAGAATGGAAATGATGTTGGTTGTAATTGGCACTTAAAACTATTTAACACCCTCTGGGCATGCAATAGCACATTCCATACTCCAACATGAGCTACACTCTATTCACTTGCTTATGACACTGAGGCCATTATTTTTATTAAGGATGAGTTTCCTTCTCTCAAAATTTCACTGTGACACATCATTGGTGATGAGGAATAAATACTATATCACTTTCAAAATCTAGATTTACTTGATCGAAAATGTTTGGCTACCTTTAATAATATTCAAGCATATCAACGCCAATTAAAGGTCCAATAAAATAGGTGTGTTGAGCATTGTTAATTTGAGTTTGGTGACTTGGTGTTAAAAGAGAATAATAATAATTTAAATGCTAATATAAAGAAAAAAGTAAAGTTCCAACCAAATGGTTTAGGGCCCTATGTAGTTATTGTTAACTACAGTTCTAGAGCATACATGTTTACTATGCCAAAGGGAGATGAACTTCATGAACTGATGAACATAATAACCCTCAAACATTCTTAGGTTTGAGGGACTTCTATTATTATTTACAAATATCTTCTACGTTATGCCACATTATACCCATTCTTTGTACTATACCCCTTACTATTCTACCATGCCCTTAACCCTTCTCTAGCTAGTTATTTTTACGTAAATCCACATATCACATTTTTATTTGGTTATAATTTATTTATAATTTAGGTACATTCAATGGTTGAGGACATATTTAGTTCCAATATCTATTTTAGAATTAAATTATCTAATGGTAGTATATGAAAGTATTATGAAAATAATCTTGGCAATTGCATCCTTCATTTGTTGTTACATTCCCACCTCATGCTACTAACTATAACTACCCATGGGTAAATTAGTACCACTAACCCTTTGTCATTATTTCTTAATTATAACTACCTATGGGAAAATTAGGAGCAACAACTTTACAATGAATTATTGCATCACCTTGCCATTATTATTTCCATTTACCTTTTTATTCACATATATCTAAACTTATTGGTACTTAGTTGGATGCCTTCTAAGTAGGCAAAACTATAGTTATTTGAGTTCATGTAGGAATATGTAAGTAATGCTTGATTCATTTTGAGGTTAGCTTAGTCACCCATTTACCATGTTGTCATCATTATGTGAGCTACCATTACCTAAAATATCATTTTTTTGCAATCTCATTCTCATTCCAAGCCTTAGATGTAGTAAACATTATGGATTACCATTTTAGTTCATTTATGGATACTCATCATTTGTAGTTTAATGTGGTTTTATCTTAAACCATACTCTTGCATTTATACAATTTATTTGTGTTGACACTTCCATAATTATGAACATCATCCCGCTCTTTATACACACTTGACATTTTGTGAGATCATTCCTATATTCCTATACGAATCAATCATGTTTTATCATCATCATTTTCATCCATCCCATATACTAGGAGAACTACATTTGACTTAAAGTTCACATTGGATATTGTGTCCATGAAAATATGTAGGCAACGTCCACTTGCCTAGTGTATTTGGAGTCAACTCAGCTACCCCTTCTTTTTCTTCTATCCCACCCATTTTGTTTGTTTGTATAATTGTATCTTATAACCTAGGGGAAATGTTTGTTATTTTATTTGTGTAATTATTTTTATATAGCCTAGGGGAAACCTTGCATCATTTGTCTTGTGTTATTTTACTTGTGTTGTTATTACCTAAATTAGGGGTAACCATGTCACCAAGAGTAACACCTCTATTACACATGCACAAATAATTTGTATTCTCTTTGTACTAACATTATGATTAACCATTTTTTGTCAATTATTTTTTTTAGCTTAATTCTTTTTTTTTTGTTCTTAAATTAATGTGTTTATTGTACTTTTCTTTGCCTTGTATTGTTTAGTTGTTTTGATTATTTTATTTTCTTTGTTTCTAGCTTTGTTTGTTTGTATTATTTATTCATTTGTTTATTTTATCTATCTTTGTTTGTTTTGTTTGTTCTTTATTATTTATATTATAATTTTTTTGTTTTTGTGTTTATTTGTGCCGTGTTTATTGGTGTTTTATTTTTCACTTTTGTTTGTGTTTTTTATTGATGTTTTCTTTTTTTTTTTTTTTGTGTTTCATCTTTTTTTTATTGGTGTTTTATTATTTATCATTATTTTTTTTTTCATTTATTAATGTTTTATTGTTTATTTGTTTGGTTGTTTTCATTTATTTTAAGTATTTTTTTTTTATAGCCTTGCTTATTTGTGTTTTGTTTATTTATTTGCTAGTTCATTATTTGTGTTTGTTTGTTTTTCTATTTATGTTTTTTATATTTGTTTGTTTATGATTTGCTTATTTGTTTGTTTTTATCTACTTGTTTTTTTTATTTATTTCATTACTATCTGTTCGTGTTGTTTTTATTTTGCCTTTTTATTTCTTGGTTATCATAAGATTATTACATTGTGTCTACACTTAAGTTTTGATTATCTATATCATGGAATTAAGCTGTGAATGTTTGTTCTTAGTCTTACACTTGGTTTTTTAGCTATATTTACATCTAGGATTTGATTTTTCATATCTTATTCCTAGGTTGTTTATATTTACATTTAAACTATGTTTTCCATGCTTAGGGTATATATTGTCATTTTAGTTGTTCATAACTATGATTCATAATATCACAAGATATAACAAAAATCAAGACATAGAGACTATCAAAGTAATGCAATGAATATACTTCTTTGATATATCAAACCATCCAAATACCTAAACATATTCTTTAATCCATTAGTAATAAACAAGATTAAAAATGATTTTTTAGGTGTTTATATAGATGGGCATCTTTGAATAAGCATACATTTAAGTCATAAAACATAATCAGATGACATCCAAAAAAACAATATCTCACAAACATGGCATTGTAGACATCTAATTCCTAGCACCATTTGTGTTGAAACTGTCAATCTTACTCAAATTGCACTCAAATGCACAATTTAGGTCAGAATCACTTAAATGTGCTAAATGGTTTGATCTTGTCGTATACAAGAGCCAATTTAGGATAATTTATCCCTAAATTAGGTAATACATTTTATGTGATTCATAACTTTGATCAATTACTTTCCATTCAAAATGATGATTTTGCCTTTTCTTGCTCTGGATCACTCTTTTCTTCTAAGTTATTAGTACATGCAATGTACTTTTGTTATTTTATGTCAGCAATATACTAAATTAGATTACAGTCTATATGCATCTAACATCACCTTCCAATTCTTTCCAAGTGAAATTACAACCTAATAATATGAATTTCTAACCATTTCGATTAATTACATACCAATTGTTAAAGAATTTCATTAAAATTGATTACTCTTGTTTAAGCTAATTATTTCAAATCAAGAGCTTAAGTGGAGTTTCCATGGAGATTATTGATTATTTCATTATTTGAAATTGGTTCTCAATATCTACATCATTTAATGACATGATCAATGGGGTGGCATCCTTAAACTATAAATACAACAAATATCAAGATTATGGGCACCCATGCCTAATTAATGACTTTCCTTCCCAAATCATTATGAGGATATTTATGGATTTAATTAAAACTATTAGATTAATTTATGGCAACACATATCAATCTTGATATGGATGGTCATGGTTTATCTTAAACCATTTGGAAAATCTATAAACAAAAGGGCATATAACATCATTTTAAGGATAAAATATTGTAAACTTATAATGTAGGATTATCTCTACAAGATTTCTTTGTGTTGATCATTATGTTTTATTTTCAAGCTAAATTTTATAGGAATAGATTATATTTTCTTATCTTGATCCTAGGTTATGCATATTGAATTTGAGATGATGGAGGATCTTGGCATCCATTGTCGACAAAGATAAAAACACTAGATCAAGGGGGGAAATAAGCTTGGAGCCATTTTTGGATGGTAGAATCACTTGGGAAGGTAATAGGTATTTGCATTCTTTCAATTTTTATTCATTATCATTCGCAAACCCATCAAAATAGGTTGGCTTAGTTTATTAGTTCTTTATGCATTGTTCTTGGATTTTTTGACTAATGTTTGACTAACCAACTTTGTAATCCGATCCTACATCTTGGCATGCCTAGTGGGATGATTGATTCCATTCAAGCAAGGAAGACATTCTAAAAAATTTACATTTTCATTTTAGTCATTAAAAATTCCTTAAACATCATTTTTTATCTCATTTTTCCATGTTTCTAATGTTTTTTATACACACAGAGGTCACATAGTGATTGGCAATGGTTCTGTGTGAACGGTGTTAGTTAGGGTGAACTGCACTTAATTGGATTGCAAGCTAAAATATGACTAAAAATTTGCATTTTGAGCTTTTATTCAAGTTTGTTTCTAACAATTTGAATTTTTTAAGCCTTTGGTTTGAACATAATTTTGATCCAAAATCTTAGCTTTTGGATATTTTATCCTAGCAACTATTTTTGAAGAATAGCTTTTTTGCCTTTGGGTTCACAGGTGACTATTATCAGTCATTTTCAACTGATCACAGTTGGGTTTTGACTAGCGATGGTCTTGTAGGAATCAACACCAATCAATATTGACTAGTTTTGGTCTCTATGTTATATATATATATATATATATATATATATATATTTACAAAGTTGATTGTTTCAAAAGTGAAAGTGTTTCAAGACTAAACAAGACTATCTAACATTTCATACAGGGCCCATATGGACTAGTGGTTTTTTTAGCACAATTAAGTATTTTAAACTTCTTTTCAGTGCCTAAAAAGAAATAATAAATTTCCTTTGGTGCTTAAAATTAAAAATTTCTTGTTTATATTGAATGTTTTGTGATTATTTTTCAAAAAAAATTGCAAACTAAGGTCAAGGGGCCAAAAAAACATAACCAAACACTTCAATTCAGTGCTTAAAACCAAACTCACTTTAGAGTTTTGTTTTATGTAAGTCATATCATTTTATTGTTAAATTACTTGATCAAAAATGAATTTTCACGTGTTTGTCCCCTATAGGTAATTTGGGTGATCAAAAGCACCATTTTCATTGGAAATTTTGTCTTTTGTCCAAGGCATACAAAAGAAGTTGAATAATCTCTCCTCAAAACCTGTAAGGTTTGGGTGATATCAAAACAATCTATAAATACTTTTCACTTAGATTTTATTTCATGCAATTTGGATTGTAAGGGGGATGTCATTACCTCCCATGAATTTTATAGAGAAGATTTGATCCAAGGATTCATCTCTTGGTATTATCTTCAACACCTCTCCATAGTGAGGGGGGGTATATAAATTGGGATCACACCATTAGAATGGTGGTTTGAGTAGTTGAACCATCTCCATTAATGTCAAGCTAGATCAAAACATATGATCATTTAGGACATCATACTAAACTGAGTAATTGACAAATGTAGTGGTTTTGAAAAGGACTAGACCTTTTCTCAACAAGCCATTTGATGTGGATCCTATTGGTGTGTTGCATTCCTTATGTTAGCAACACTTGAAATCATCTGGATAGTCACAACTTTGTAATTTTTATAAAAAAGACCACTTGGCATGAAAATATTTTTGATGCAAGGTGCACCCAAAGGTCCATATTATTGTATTGTCACTTAAGAGAATGGGGTGTAAAATACACTACTATGTAATGTGCTTTTATTTTGGATGAACACTTAATTTCCTCTCAAGTGTATCTATAAAGATGGGCTTCAATAATATCATGAAACCTTGTCAATTTAGGGCTTAGCATGATTTTTTAGTTGTAAACAAAACATGGTTATTGATTTGAGTCAAAACTTAATTATAAACAAAACGTCAGAACTAAACACATTGTCCACAATTTCTTGAATAAAGAAGCATTATGTTGTCTATGTGAAAATCAATATCCTCCTTGTTAAAATTTGTCAACTTAAACATTGTGTCATATCATCTATTTGGTGCAGTTATGCTGCCCACTTGAGTCTAAACCACTTGTTAAGTTTTCTTAAGTCCTTCATTGATAGTTCAAATTCAAAATTGCACTTTTCTAAGTTCATAAGGTTGATGTGTTAAATTGGGTTCACCATTTATACTCGACTTGAGGTAACTTGGGTTTAATTTCTAATTTGGATTGAAGGTCATTTATATACTCATTATCACTCTCATCATTGGTGAACTTAATCTATCTTGTTCATCACTTGCACTCTAAGTTCCAAAACATATTTTATACTACCATTCCTATTACCATGTGGTAGCATTGTGTTGCCCATTTGGTTCTAGTTTTATACTTAGAAATTCTTGCAAGTTTTCACATCATGAGTTTCTTGGTTTGTATTGTCTCCTTCCTAATCCAAAGGTCTTTCTTCTAATTTTATAGTAGTAACTCATCAAAGATGAACTAGATTTTATGGTATTGATGTATCATAAAAATCTAGGATTTGATGTACTAGTTTTCACCTTTGATTTTTGAGTTATCATACCCTCTTCTGATTTATAAGATTTTAACCCTATCAAAGGTTGATTAAATTCATGAACACATTAGTCTAATTATGCACAAATCCACACCACCCTCCTTTATAGTCTCATTGGTACATTAGTCATTTGTTTAGAAGAAAGATCAAAACCCATACCTTGTTTACACATTTATAAACATTGGTCCAAATCTATTCAAATTTGTATAACAACCCTTTCTAAACATGACTCAAAGGTTCACTCATAGTGGGGTATCTTATATCCCTCGCTATAAGGATGAGAATTTTTATGATGGTCAATATAATTTTGTTGTCTTTGAGGACATTACTATGATAGTAGGATCTGAAAAAGATTATATTTAATACCAAGAGAGCCAAGATGAATCCCTTCTAAAGTTGATCAAATCCGGTGCTAGACAACTCTTATATTTTCCTATGAATCAATTTCACACCTTAATTAGATAAGGAGAACAACAACAAGAGAAATTTTTCACAAACATTGTAACCACAAACATACCTTCTTCTTCTAAAAAAGGTAAGGAAATAATTATAGAGTTAAAACCAACCAATCAAGATCTTCTCACCAAGATTAATAAAATAAGTCAATGATATGCGAACCAACTTATCATGGACTTAACTGATTCTCTAGTTGTTACTTCAATTCACAATGATACTTCCAAGGAACAAGGAAATGTGGTTAAAATTATGTAAAAAAAATTGGTTGGGAACACTATAAAAATTGATCAAGGTGTCTCAAATGAATAAAACAAGACACAAGAGGTTGTCCAAAATGTTTTACTGGACACGGAACACATATTTAATAATCATGAACCTCTTGTTACTTTGCAATATCGGAGACCAAAAAATTCAGTTCAAATTAAAGATATTTCTCAAGACAATTTGGCTAGTTTGTCTAAACCAACACAAAGAACTCCCAAAAACTAACAAAACATGGTTAATTCAAGGAAATATATTCCTAGGTATCGACTGCTTGTCTACTAGACTCAAGGAGTGAATTAAAACCAAGTCAAAGATCATAGGGTATACATACTTACCAAATCCATGCAACAACAAGGGTGCATACCACCCCAATAGTAGCATTAGGATCACATACCAGCCCAACAATAATAACAGGGGCACATACCATATCAATAGAAACAAAAAGGGCACAAACCACCCCAACAACAACAACATGGACACATACCACTTGAACAACATTATGTTCCACCCATAAATGCACTAAACATGTAAGAGTGCAACTCTATGAAAGAGATTTTGACATGATTAGAAATGAATAATAGAGTTAAAAAATACAAGTTTGATTAGATATGTCCATATCCTTTTGATCTATCTATTCTACAAGTCCCTTTTTCATCTCATTTTGAGGCACCAAAGTTTTATAAATACAAAGGAAAGGGGGACACATGTGAACACATTTAGACATTCGTTGTATTATGCCAAGAGGTCACTTATAGTAACATGTACTTACTTTGATTATTCCCACAAATTTCAGTGGTAAAATCTTTAGATTGTCTACTTAAGTTACCCAATGGATCAGTTGTAGGTTAGAATGACTTATCAAAAAAGTTTGTCAACCATTTCTTATATAACATTGAGAATGAATTGACTATTGTTGACTTGTGCAAAGCCAAAGAACATGATGGAGAAAGATTTGCTACATGTTTTCAAAGATGGAGGGAATTAGTAGGTTTCTTTAAACATAATTTTATAGATAAATAGTTGGTGAACATATTTACATAGAACTTACATCCTGAGGTTATGCATAATCTACAACTAGCTTGTGCTAACTCATTTGAGAAAATTATCCATAAAGGGGTGAAGATCGAGAAAGCTCTTATTTCCAAGGGGTTTTTTAATATTTTCACATGGGGTTAAACTTTAAATCAAACTCAATCACTAATCTAAATGGTTACACAAGATATGCCTAATGTCTTTAACAATAATAATAACATGGTTGGAAATGGGGTGATTAAAACAAGACATGTACAAATGGTGCATGATCTATTAGCCCCAAATGTACAATTAACTCCTCCTAATCTACCACCTAATTTTTAGATGTAGCCTTCAAAGAGGACAAACCATAATATTTTTAGGGTCTTTATCAAGTAGGGAGAACCAATTGAAATAGTGTTCTAAAAGCTCATAGCAGCTAACCTAAATATATGTCATTACCAAGGCCATTTCCTTAATATCAACCAAAAACACATTGGTATAAAGAGAATGAATGGTGGAAATTTTATCATGTTATTGGTCATGGTGTCTATCATTGCATCTAATTATGACATATTATTGAATATCTCATTGAGAGTGGTGATGTTGAGATTAAACTATCCCCTAATGAGGACATAAATCAAGATATAGGAATCTACTAGGACCCATTTCCTCAACATAATCAACCATGACCAAGAAACAACCTAAACCAAGGATAAAACTAAGGATAGAGGTAGAATCAGGGTCAAAATCATAATCAATGTGAGCATAATCATGATCATAATACCCATACTAATAACCTAGGTTACAAAAACATGTTTTACGACTATAACAACACCATGGGATGCATTTCTATGACCCATATTGCCACTATTATTATCAAGCCACGTGAACCATCTCATGTTCCTTATACTATGGTAACCATTATTATAGGGTCAACACCCTCTCCCTCTATAAATATCATGTTGAATTCACACAATTATGTTGTGATTCTATTTGTACAGGTTATTATTTCAAGATAACATCCCTTCTCTAATTATAATGGCTCCTTATCGACTTGAAACTACAACAATGTAACTAGATGCTCATGAGTCACCCTCTAGGGAGCTTTAGCCTCATCTTCTGATTATATTAGGTCCTTGCCACCTCTAGGTTACATAGTTACAACTAGATGCTTTTGATTTACTCTCCAAGGCCCTTGGCCTACTTTTTCCATGAAACCTAATGTGAATATTGTGCCATCAGATCCAAAGCCTAACACTATGCTAGCCACATCCAAACCATCTCATCTTAAAGTTGAAAAGTCTTCTAGTCTATTAAACCAATTAAGAAAAAACCTACACAAATTTCCATTTTGGATCTCTTACAGACATCTAAAGTTCATAAAACTAACCTAAACAATCTTTTGCAACAATCCACTATTCCTAATGATATAAATCTTGAATAGTTACAGAACCTTAAGGGGCATTTGTCTTGATTTTTCCAAGTAACATTTGATCAAAAATACATGTATACACTTGGATCGATCCATAATAACCCACTGCACATTGAAGTGATCATTGAAAATCATAAGATCAAGCGGGTTCTTATAGATAATGGTTTGGGGCTGAACGTCATATCTCTTAAGTTGGTACAAATATTGGGCTACACTACGAAAGACATTTAGCCAAAGATGATCACCATAAAGGCTTATAACGATACTAAGAGTGAGTCTACTAGTACTATTTAGTTGCTAAGCATTATTGGGTCTATTTCACATCATACTTTACTTCATATTATGTAAATTGAAATGTAGTATAACATACTTCTTGGTCATCCTTGGATCCATGAAGTACATGCTATTCCATCCAACTTGTATTAGTGCCTTGAGTATCCCCATGATGGGATGAAGGCTACTATTTCCACCAATCAATAACCTTACCAATATTATAAACATCTTGAGGTTGAGTTTCATAACTATAAATATTATCCAGGTTTTGAATTCATTTCTAAAAAGAACAAGGCTATAGTTTCACATCCACCTCCATCCAGTTATATCAACCCTAGTGATCTTGCTTCCACTTCAGCTAATCCATTTCATGCATCTCTTTTGAATCAAGTTATTATATAAGACGTGGGTATTTTCACATACAGTCTTAAGGACACCTTCCATGTTGCACATTTACCTAAAACTTCAAAAACATTTGGTAAGACTAAACCTTCAAAGAATATTGATGGACCCAACATGATTTGGAAACAAAAGAAGAAACAACAAAAACCACCCATGGTTTTTGTACTTGCTATTATTCCAAATAAAGATCAAGAGGTTTTTATTGAGGGAGATTGATTCTATTCTAAAAGCCTTACTGATTGATTTTAGAATCTAAATTATCCTATCCCTAATCAGATCCTGGATCATCTTGATTATATAGGAAAATGCCTTGGCTCATAAGTGCAATGAATCAAGGAACCCTTATCAATTGGAGTACTTATTTTGAATCATGGTCTCATATTTATACCACCTGGGGGTGACCTCATGACTTTTTATAGTGAATCTTCTAAATGAACTAGTGATGAGACTCTTGGTAGTGACATATCATCCTATTATAGCCTTTTTGATGAGTTTTCTAACATGAACCTATTTGATTCTAATGCCATTTTGTCCTTAACTATTCGAGCTTCCCATCTTAAAACAAGCCCTCATTGTTCCCTATGCCTTTACTATCCCAAACTCATTTATTGGGACAAAACAAATTCAATGATATGACCTGATGAGTTTCAAAATGAAGAATCAATTGAATAATACATGGGACTAAGGGATGGATTTCCCATTGGCAATCACAAATAAGGCTTTGATTTTTCATTTGATCTTTATACCTAATTTATAGAGTAGGAAAACTTTCTTTGTCACAATAAAGATAAAACATCGATATCTTTGAGTGAAAACTTCTTCAAGGCACTTGTTGATTAGGGAAAAAGTAAAGAAAAAGATGAGCCTTTGAGTGAAAACCTATTTCAGTCACTCTCAGGCAATAAATTTTTCTCATTCCCTCATGATGTAGAATGTCCCTCAAGCCCTAGCTCTATAGCCAATACAAGTACCTCTTTAGAGCAATAAAAAAAAATTGAGCGTCTCATTCTTGAATTTATAAAAGCATTTGTTACTTGGCCTTTACCTAAGATGGAAAATTTTGATTCATCACATTATCTACAGCTTTGGGAGGAACAAGAAGAAGATGTAGATGAAGAAGATGATCATGATCATGCCTTGCCTATAATTATAGAAGATTGATCCACACTCATAGAAAACACATCAGAAGTGAACCTAGGAACTTATGAGGATCCCAAAATTGATCTTGGAGTTTACCTTACTGAAGTAGAACATTAACACATTATATCAATTTTTAGGGATTATATTGACATCTTTTTATGGGCATACTCTAACATTACAGGCTTAGATTCAGACTTGGTTTTGCATCACCTTGTTGTCCATCCTGATGCTAAGCCAGTTAATTAGAAATTGAGGAAGATGCATCCACACATCACCTTATTAGTTAAAGAAGACCTAGAAAAGTTATTAGGAGCAAGTTTCATTAAATCCCTAGACTATTATGAATGGATTTCCAACATATTTCTAGTGAGTAAAAATACCTCAAGTATACATCTTTATACTGATTTTAGGGATATTAACAAATCATGTCCCAAAGATGATTTTCCTATGCCCAACATTGACGTGATCATTAACTCAACTATTAGGTATGATATTTTGTCCTTAATTGATGGATTTCCTATATATAATCAAATCAAGATAGCTCGAGAAGATCAACACAAGACTGTGTTCACCACTCTGTGGGGGATAGTCTGTTACCAAGTCATGCCATTTGGCTTGAAGAACGTTGGTACCATATATCATCATATCATGACTTTCATCTTCCATGACATGATGCATGACATTTTTGAGGACTATGTTGATGATATACTAGTAAAATCAAGAACAAGAGTTGTACATCATAACATTTTACGAAGAATCTTTAAGAGTCTGTATGAATATAAAATCCACCTAAATTCTAAGAAGTGTCCATTTGGTGTCACTTCAGGGAAATTATTAGGTTTCATTGTATCACAAAGAGTGATTGAATTTGACCCTATGAAATTCAAGACCATTGTGGATATGCCTCCACAAAATAGTCTAAAATAACTATGAAGCATGTAATGAAAGATCTAATCTATGCAGGTTCATATCTCAACTGGTAGATAAGTACCACCCATTTACTCATCAATTGAAGAAAGAGATCAAATTTAAATGGGATGAAAATTGTTAGATATCATTTGTAAAACTCAAGACCTACTTTTCCAATCCTCCAATCTTGAAACTCCCAATACTTGGATGACCACTACTTCTTTACACATTAGTAACAGAGCATACACTTGGGGAACCTTTCACCCAACATGATGATCAAGGAAAATAACATGTAGTATATTATTTAAGCCACACTATAGTGGTTTATGAACATAATTATATGATTATTGAGAAGGCATGTTTATCTATGGTGTTTTCTACCCAAAATTATGACATTATATGCTAAATAACAAAACTATTATCATCACCAAGGTAGATCCTCCCAAATTCTTATTATCCAAAGTAGATCTTTAAGAATGCATGGATAAGTGGGTCATGCTCCTAAGTGAATTTGACATAAAGTATCAGAATCATAAAGTAATCAAGGGGTAGGTTATTATAGATCAACTTGTAGAAGCCCTTATTAAATACACTTAACCATTCAAATTTAACTTTCCAGATGATTATACTATTTCCATAGAACAAGGAATAAGGGAAACTAAATAAGGAAAGATATATTTGATGGATCCTTTACATCCCATGGATCTAGAGATGACATGTTGTTGATTACACCCAAGGGGGATCTAATTCCCAAAGCATTTCATATATACTTTCATTGTATAAACAATATGGCTGAGTATGAGGCATTGATTGCAGGGTTTCACCTTGCCATATAGTGGGATATTCAAAGTTTAAATTTTTATGGTTATTCATAGGTGATCATAAATTAGATCACTAAATAGTATCAAACTAGAGATGAAATTTTTTTTCCATACAAGCAAATTATTGATAATCTCAAAGAATATTTTAAATATTTATAGTTTGAATAAGTTCCAAGGGACAACAATAGATCAAATGATGTAATGTTAATGATTGGATTTATGATATAAATTAATGGTAGTGCTAAATAATATTAGTTCTTGATTGAGAATCTTATTCAAATTGTACATATTATACTAGAATTAGAAAGGGTATGCACCATTGCTGGTCCTAATACCTTACCTGAACTACCATGGTTTTAAGATTTTTATAACTACTTCCATGATCATATTTTCCCAGTTGACCTATCTAATAATAGACATAAACTATTCCTTCACCATTTATCACATTATACCCTAATTAGAAACATGTTTTATCAAAAAGGATATGATGGAATGCTTCTTCCTTATTTATCTTATGTGGAATCTGAGATAGCACTGAGGGAGGTGCATGAAAGAATGTGGGGGGAGATAACAATGGTGTAGTCTTAGTAAAGAAGCTCCTCAAAATAGGCTAATATTGGATAAAATAAAGATTGATACATACAATTATGTAAGGAAGTGTATTCCTTATTATCAACATGGAAACTTTATACATGCACTTTCTTTACTACTACAGTTGATCACAACACCATGGCCATTCTCAACATGGGGCCTCAGTCTCATCATGAAAATAAACCCAACATCTTCATATGGCCATAAGCATATCATGACTACTATTGAGTATTTTACTTACTGGATTGAGGCCATTCCTCTCACTTATATCACTGGGAAGTAGATAGCCAAACTCATCCATTACCATATCATCTATCAATATGGCATCGAAGCATGCATTATATCTGATAATGGTAGATCCTTTGTAATTAGAGATGTGAAATACCTTTGTGTAAAATTCATGATCAATCACAAGAAATCAACTCCATATAACCCGTAAGTAAATAGATAAGCTGAGGTATCAAACAAGACCTTTATATCCATTTTTAAAAATATTATCAATGATGGTAGCCATAATTGGAACTTGAAAATATTTCCTTCCCTTTAGGCTTATACAACTAGTCATCATACCCCAATAGGATCCATTCCATATTCCTTTTTTTATGGCATAGAAGTTATTATCTCTATTGATATAAAGGTACCATCATTTCAGTTATCACTAAATCACATCGAAGATGATGAGGACTATAGATTCTCAAGGCTGCAAGAACTAGAGATTCTTGATGGTAGGCATTTGGCTACCCTAGAAAACTTGTAATCCTATCAGAAAAAATTACAGAGAAGCTAAAATAAGTGCATTCTCCATTAGGAGTTTGAGGTTGGTGATTTTGTCTTGAAATATAAATAAAATAACATAAATGCTAAATGCAAGACAACATTTAAGTTCCAACCTAACTAGTTTGGACAATATGTTATCATGGTGAACTATGGATTAGGGGCATATCAATTGGCTACTCTAAAAGGTGAAGAAATTCTAGAGCCCATGAATATCATACAACTTAAGAGGTTCTACATGTGAAAAACTTTGAAACATTATCTACAAGACCCCTTACATTGGGGCAACTTGTGCTAATGTAATTTTATCATACCATTTCATACTACGTTGGATCGCACTCATGAGAGGCCTATTATTTTCATGACTCTGAATAGTGAAAGTTTTTGGATCATTGACACTCTGAACACATTTTATCCTATCTTGGAACATGCTCTTTTTGACCATATTCTTTATACCATTCTCCTTTAGAACCTCATTCTTTATCCCACCCTAGACCATCCATCTATTGAACCATATTCTTTGGATCATTCTCTTTGAAAACCTCATTCTTTATTATGTATTGGGCTTGTTGTAACCTAAAAACTTTTATCCCTTGAGCAATTATGATCCTTATTATGTTTCATCAGCATTATGAACACCTTCAATGCTAGTTTTTAAAATAAGTTCAGTCAGAATAATATTTTGTAGCTTTTTTCCATAGATAAGTGAACAAGGACACCTTTTTAGCTCTAGATCTTTGCCTGTTGCATGGTACTTTAGATTGATTTTGCACTGCACACTATTCTATCATTATTTTCTGATCTTTGGTGAACATTATTGTCTTATCAATATCCTACCTCTCACCAATTTATGAGTATGCATTGTAATTAGCTTAGCTATTTATTGGAACTTATAGTCTCAAATGAGCATCTCCTTGACTAGTTAGTCCCCTTTGTACATATTTTATCCCAGAAAAACCAAAAACATTATAAAATAATCCATAAAATAACCAAAACATTGTCTTATGCTCTTGTACATTTTGATCTCCCACATCCTTATCATTTTACAAGTAATTTATCCCACGTGCTTGTCATTTTCCAAGATCATTCTCCCTCATCTCATCAGGTTGCCATTTACAAGACCTTTCTCTTTTGTCTCATTGATTTTATTTTATTCGCTATTCTTCCACAACATTAATCATATGTTCCAGTCAACACCTTTTTCTTCTATCCCACTTCTTGGGATAACTAAGTTTGTCCTAAAGTTCATATTTAAACATTCATTCATGGAACTATGTAGCTAGCACCTACTTGTCTTATACATTTTGAGTCAGCTCGGCCAACCCTTTCCTTTTCTTTTCTTCCCCCATTTTTTCTACCATTGGTACTCATTAATTAGGGAATAACTTTTGGGTCCTTATCCTTTGCTATGTTGTAGTAGAATGTAATGCCTATACTACATGTGCATGAATAATTATGTTTAAACCACACTAACTTGGTTTTTGTTTATGTGTGCTTATTTATGTTTTATAAGTGTTTTTTATTTATTTATTTATGTTTTATTATGATTTATTGCATCTTCATTAATTTCTTATTTTCTCATTTTTATTACTTCTTGTCACTCCTTGGTATTGTGAATCCCTATTTGATTTTTATCTTCTCTTTTGTTTCCATGAACATCTTAATGGTCCACATAGATCTTGATTATTTATATCTTGGTCTCATGTTATTAAGTTGTTCTTGTTTTATTATTAAACATTCTTGTTCCTACTTATGTTTTGATTGTTCATATCTTGATTTTAATTTGGGTCCATTTATGTTTATCTTATTCTTTGTCTTTGCTTTTATGTTTAAATGTAAATAGCTATTTTACCATTATCCTTAGTTATAGATATTCAAATTTCAATTAGCTTCATGCACTTGAAATACCATGTTATTACAAGTTATTCATACTTATGATACCTAATTTATTTTTCTATAGCAATAACTTTGTGCTCTAGATTCGATTATTAACATCAACACAACTTCGATGAATAGATCTCAAGATCACTAAGCATAAACTAGTCTTAATATGTTTAGCACTCCAAATCTATGCTTAGAAATGCATCTCTTGGCATACATCATGAGTCTAATCAATCTTTTATCAAATTTTCATCATCCCTCAATCTATTCTTCCCAAATTTTAGGTGAACTACATTGGTTTGAGGTCCATTTGGACTATGTAGGCAGTGCTCAATTCTTATTGAGGTCAGTTCGGCCATCTTCATTATTATTTTCATCTCTTTCATCACTTTGTGCATCCTTGTATGCTTGGTTTTTTATGGCTTTTATAGACATTAAACCATCACATATATATTTATGCCCACTAATTTTACCTCTATTTTAGGTTATATCCTTGATTTAATTTAATGCTAATTCACCCATGTTGGGGCATAACATTTGAACCAAGCCACAAATCTAAACCAGCCCTATAAGGGCAAGACCATTATTTATTCTTTATCAATGATCAAAATTAGCCTTACTGGGGCAAAACTATCATATCATGATCAAATCTATTATACTAGGGCACTTCTTATTATCCTCTCTTTGGAAACCACATGCTCCTATTCTTTTAATTCCAATCTATCCACACTTTTTCCCATGATGGTAATGTTTTAGTGTGTAATGTGTCTCAAGATTGATCAATTCCATAAGCATGCAACTTTCACTCTCAAATTGGTTGCATTCTAAGTGTGTTGTTTATATTTTTTGATTGAATCCTTCCCATTCCCCCAATTTTTGGGCCTATTATAACCCTAATTATATTTTTATCATTCATGGAATCAACGTGTTCAAGCATTTGCTCCCCTAGATGTGATCTATTCCATGGGTTAATTTCTCACTTTATCTCTCTTTTCAAGAGTCAATCCCTATATTTCATCCTAGTATGTCCTCTCAAGGGGACATCATGGGTCATTTATAATTTCATCTTGATAACTCTTAATAATTTCATCATGGGTATGTCCTCTTGAGGTGGGACCTAAACCAACCTATCTATCTTGGCCTTAAGCCAAAGATATATAACTACAGTAATGTCATATCTTCATCTCTCATACTATAAGTTAGCCAACTTTTGATATTAAAATATAATCTCTCACACCTAAGAAATGATCTCTTACTCTAACATGTCAATATCTCTATTCACTATAGTCATGCCATAAGGCCCTACCTGACCTGGATCTACCTATGTGCTCAAAGGCCCTACCTAGCCTAAATCAACTTGTGCTATTGTAACAACTATCATCCTAGGATCTAACACCAGCAAATTCGGTCCATCATCTACATCCCCATATCTATCTCCATATCCATCCCCATCTCCATTATTGTATTCTCCATTGGCACCATCATCATCTTCATCACTAGCCTCACCACCACTATCTTTCCAGGTGTTGTCACTAATGCTCAATGTCTTGGCCTCCATTTCCAATATATTTATGGGTACCTATTCCCCTACTATTACTATAACTATCAACCTTTGAGAACATACATGTACCCATGAGTATATGTAAGCTGCAATGACCCTTATATCTTTAACTCCTCCTGCATAATCCCACACAACCCATGATGCCCTAATATAAATCATTGTGGCCTCACTCCTTGGGATAACATGAGTATCCTGATTATTCTCTGATGTAACATGGGAAATCCATCTCAACCCCTTAGGAACATCTTATGTGAATTTGAACTACTAGATTACTTGATTAGCATAGTACACCTCAATGATATGGATTGTCTCTCAATCAAAAAACATATAGTAGTAATTAAATCCATGTACCATCCATCATAGAACCATTGTATCTAATATGTGAGGTAAGGCCTCCAAATGAAAAACTATGGTGTCAAATCATCAAACATCTTATGATAGAATGGGATATCCCCATTGTATTTACACCTCCATTCTCTTGTCTGATCCAAACCATATGCTAATGGATCCTCTATATTCTATACTCTATACATCCCTACTATTTACTTAATTGATATGTGCTCTCAACCCCAAACCATCAAAAGAGTGCAACCTCGATGCTCCATCTACTATGGTACACTATCATTTGAAGATATTTATAAATTCATGCCAGGATAATTACCCCCAAAGAAATCAATGTAGAATCCTCAATCATGCTCCTCACTATGCCTTCAAGGACCATATAGAAGTACTGACAACTCTTGTTAGGAAACAATATGTTATTGGCACTAGCCATGAGGAAAATAACCTCCTTATCAGTGAGAGATGGTGGTGATAGATATCCATCAGGTAAATCATCTAGATGAATGTCTGAATAGGTCTCTGTAAGGTCTATATTTACCTTCCCATAAAACATGGGGATACCTTGATAATTTCACAAGTCTTTAAGAACCACCTGCTACTATGCTGGTGGTGTCTAAAATGATCTTCATCCATGCATAGGAAACTTGAGGATAAACTAGGTATCCTCAAGTGTCACAGTGGTCTCTTTAGTAGGAAATCAAAATGTGTAAATCTAATTATGCTAGTGCTTAGCTAGCATTCTCAAATATTCCAAATCAACATAAATGACTGGCATTTGTACCACATCATGAAGATCTAATACCTGTAATAAATAAACCATATCCTCTATCTAGATCTGCAAGGTCCATAGATAGTGCAACCATTGCTCTCAACACATTAGGATAAATAATCACTCCTATAATCAAACAAAATTTAGGGTTATCCTAACTACATGTAGCTACCTGAGCCTAACCTTAGACTAGTAACCATAATTGACCCTCTTTAAGAGGTTGGACCCTTATCGGGTCCACAAACTAGCTATTTTTTATTTCAAGGTAAAGCCATCATTTATTAAAGGTAAAAGTCACCATTTAGACAAAATTACACATTTTTAGGCATTATCACCATTGTCATTTTTATGAAAATGATGATTTTTCCCAAAAATGAGTGAAACTACCATGTTGATGATTTCTACGCAATTTTGGCATTATCGTCATTTCTAGGAATGATGACTTCATATGAAGATGTCATTTTTATTGGAGAAGCCACCATTTACCATAAAATTCAAATGATGAATTCTCCTTTTTCTTACCTAAAACACACAATAAATACAAAAATTTGAGAATTAATGATGAAATTGAGATTACTCATCGATGGTTTGTCATGTGGTGGTTGTATGTGTTCCCTTGCCCACTCTGAAATGTAATGTCAATCTCCTCTATGGGCCCATTTTATCAGTAGTTTATGCAAAACACCATAGCTAAATTTCTCAATAGCTAGGATGAATTTAATTATTTTTCACCTAGGGGTGAATATATAGCTAAAATTTAGAATTTCTACCTCCAAGGGCCTATAGTTCATTATGCATGCTCAAAGAAGTATATTTTTCACATCCATGGTTTATTTTATGCATCATTTGTTCTTACATGCTTTATTTTATTGATCATATTATAACCAAATGGTCTTTTGGGCCTTCGATGAGACCCGTTTAATAATGCTATTTTTCCACCTATACCCCATGTTTTTTTCTAATGTGCATACTCAAACTCACATTTAGGCTAGAAATGTGTTTTTAACCTTTGCTAGCATATTGTAAATCTATTTTACATATTTTTCACATAACCTACCCTTGCCAATTTACCTCGTTGCAATCAATTATTTTTTGATTGATCAATGGTGTATCCTACTTTTCTAGGGCAAATCATTCTTTTTTGAACAATTTAATGATTATAACCACTCATGGAGAAATCATTATTTTTGCATCATGCGCTAATGATTATAACAAATTTTGGGTAAATCATTGTTTTTCCTTCTCCACCTACACTATTGAGGCATATTCTTGCATCAGTTATTATAACCGCCTTTAGCCAAATCACTATTTGACATTATGTGACTAATTAGAACCACATTTGGGAAAATTAGTGTCAGTCCCACTTCCCTATCAAGGAAAATATTTGTTGGCCAATTTTAGCCCACATACCAATCTTCTACCCAGCTGAGTAGAGTTCCTAACCCATAAATGATCAAGAGATGTCTTGCACAATCATAGAAGAGACAAACCATCATTATACATCATGTAGAAACAAATAGGTTAATCTAGTTTCATATTTCATAAATGCACTTAGGAAATAAAGCAAGATCAAAATATCACATGGGCATGATTTTTTTCATACCAAGAATGTCCCTTGTAAATTTTGTATCTTGATGAGTTCTCTATCTCAAGATATAATCTTCTAAATTTGAACTTATAGAGTGGGACATGCATAGGGATGTCAAATTTTGTCCTCATCAAATATTCATCTAAATTCATATATTCCTAAGGATGAACATGGAGATGAAAAGTGTCAAAAACATGGAAGGTAAAGTTGAGATCTAACAATGAGTGGGGAATGAATGAGTCAATGGGTCCCAAAGATATAATGACACATTTTAAATCATGCATCAAAGATCAATGGTGAGCTTAAAGTCAAAAAGTTAGAAGATCTTGAGATTAAGCAAAGGGATGACAAGTGGAAAGATCTCAAGTACCCATACAAAAATCAATTATTTTCATTCAATCTAGTAGACTAAGGATCCAATATTTCATGTTCTATCATACCAAATTAGATCAACAATGAGTGAAAGGTCAACTAGCAATGGATTTTGGGAAACAAATGAAAAGTTTCCAAGTGTCATAATAGTGGTGACTATTAGGTAAATCAATAGTACACATTCAATCCATGCAAAGGGAGATCAATGATGTCCATGAGGTCAATAAGTCAATGATCCTAAGGACGAATGTGAAGCTACCATGTGGCACAAGTGAAGGAATGGATGAAATGACTATAGGATCCTACAGAATGAATAGGGTGCTAATAATTGACATAATATGAGATTCCCAAATCAAGAATGATGGTCAATATTAAAAGTTGAAGCTGGGAGTTTTCATGTAAAGGTCAAACATGGTTCAAGTCTAACCAAGAACAAATTATTCAAAGGGCACGTGCCACCATTAGAGTTTGATCAAAAATCATCAAGCAGGCACAACCACATAATCAAGATTGCTAATAATGCAGTTATAGTGCCATTAAAGCTTATAAATGGGATAGGTTTATTTAAACCTAATATAAAATAGAACAAAGTTATGTGATCCATGGATCTTCATAGATATAATGACTATATGAAAACTAATAAATGGATTGGTTTTGAATCTATAGTAAAGATCCATATTTAGATTGGAGAAGATGAAAACATAAATGAGATATGGTGGAGTGTCTCATCCTTTGACAAATTCATAGCCTCAATAAATAGGTACTTATTATTGCTTAAATCAGACTTAGTCATGGATTTTTTAGGCCCAAGGATATGAGGATTTTTCCCTTATAATGAATCAAAGTGGAAGGTGTTGTAGACATTCAAGGAGCAGTTTTAGGGATTGAAGAGTGAAAGTGGAGCATTAAATTATTTTTCAAAGATTTTAAGTATTTTCCTCTATTGGCAAGATCATGACTCATCATCCTCAATATATTCTTGTCTTCTAGTGAATTTTTTAGTGAATGAGAAGAGCTTGAAGACTATTGGAAGAAAAAAGGGTTAACTTGTCAATACAAAATTGGTGTTGATTTGATCAAAATATGGTGGAACATTCATAAAATTTGGTAACTCATTTAATGATCTCAGATGGCATGCTACCTCTTTTCCCTTCTCCATTTCTCTATATCACCCATTCTTTCCATTTGTAATCTCTCTTTCTCAGATTCTATACTCTCACAAGGACTCCTTAATCTTGAAGGGTAGGGAACTCTTTGAGATATTACAAGATATTCTCCTCTTAACTAGGATAAACCCTGTTAAGAATTTGTAAGACTACCTATTAATGCAATAAATGAATTTATTTACCTATATCTTACCTTGGATATATGTTGAGTGGGTTGTGAATGATGGCATTATGAAGGAGAATCTTCCTCATCTATTATCATCTTTTATGACCTAATTTACAGTGTTTTCAAGCTTTTGTAGGTTTGGATTAGTTTTTTGCTTGAACCTAGTCTATGAAACACTTATGTAATCATCTGGTCTATGAGGTTGTGTGAGCTATCATTATCTTCTACAGATCTAGTGTGGGTTGAAGCTTATGAGAGTTTTACCATTTTTATTTGGTGCATCACCTTTTAGCCTTGTTAGGATCCCTTTATAACCCTTTTACCTATGATGACATTAGTATAGATGATCAATCAAGAGGAAGTCAGCCTTATCTAGAGGTTTAAGCCCATCATAAGTTACCCACAACTTGGAGTTGTTCCCATATTATGACTAAGAGTGGGGCAACCTAAATAAATCCTCCACAAGGGTACAATCTCATGTCATAATAGTTTTTGACACACCCAATGAGACTTACTACATTGTTTACTGGTGAATATTTTTGGTGTTCTATTCATCAAATCAAGATTTGGTGGCAAGTGTTCAAACATTAATGGCAACTCCAAGTATCTATCTACTAGTATAAACAACCTAAGTTCCTAATCATCATAATTTGGTACATATAATCAACCATATTTTGATCAGTATGGTTATTCTTTGCTTCAACATCCTTCATATTAGAGTAGTAATGTTTATGGCCTCACCCCATGTGGTTCTCAAGATTTATTACATCAGCCTTCTAAAGCTCAATATGTCCTTAGTTTTTCCCCAAACCAATCCATTTCAAGTTAGAGGCAAATGATCTCAATCTATGAAAGGTACATGATAGACCTTATTACACAAAGGGGACATAGTCCATATATCCCTAATCAAATTATTCATGGTATAAAGTATGCATTAGATTTAATGAAGAAAGAATAAGCACCTATTGAGGGAACAAATTGGAAAAACCTTTCAAGTGATATAATGGATGTAAGTGGTTACATTTAAATCACTGAAGATAAGCTGAGAGGCCTTGAAAAACATTAGGCCCAACTCCATCAACCTCATGTGTCTTTATATACACCACCTCAACCCTTATATATGCCACCCATTCTTCCCCAAAAGACCACTCCAAATGAGCTTTCATGTGTTCCTCAGGCCTTCTCTTCTTAGAATTCAATCCAAAATGGCCCTCAAATAAAGAAGGAGACTATTATGAAACAACCTATTGTTGAGACACAAGATTCCACTTATCTTCCTCAAGAATCCTCTTGTAGTTCATACCGGCCCTATTGTGTTCCTTATCTTCATGAAGCCCCTAACAATCTTCAAGAAAAGATATTTTAAGAGAATATAGATAGGCAAATAAAAGAATTGGAGTTGAAGATGAGGAAAGAGGAAGAGAGTCAAAATCAAGAAGAGGTAGTTGTTTCTTACACATTCCCCTCATGGAAGTCAATTCAGAAAGGTTTCCAGAAGGAAGAGGTGCTAGTTAAACAATCCCAAGCACTAGTTCAAGAGCCATGAAAGAAACCATTGAAAGTCCTTAGCTGGAAGGACACTCTCCTAAGCTTCAATGAAGGTGAACTTTTTCACCCTCCCACATCTCCCTCTTATAGAAAGAACATATTTTATAAAGGATAGAGAAGGAGCTTTGAGTCATAAGTGAGCCACATGAGGACAATGAAAGTGTCTATGATGAGGAAATTATGATTGGGAAACCACTTCATAGGGAAGAACATGTTATAGATTTCAAGTTGTAGGATCTTGATGAGAAGTAAGAGGAAATCCTTCATGAATCTATTATGGAGGTCAAGGGAAGCTTAAGTGATTTAGAAGATCAATGTTAGCATTTGTGCTTAGATTTCATGAGTGAAATGGAGAAGTTTAATGTTGCAAACCTACCTAAAGAAGACAATCCTCAAGTTAAACATGGGGCAAACCTTAAATAGAATATTGAAGGTCCATTCTACATAGATGAAGAAGAGGATCATAACCATGTTTCTAAGGTTGGTCCACTTCAAAATGAGGTGTCAATTGAGGATATTCCTCACGTGTTAGAGCTACAGGAAAGCAAATCAGATCTTGAGTAAGATAGGTGTGATGTCTTAGACCTTGGATGCTCAAATTAACCCTCATTTGTAGTTGAATACAAGTTGAAATCTTGAGTGAGGATGAAAGAGATATCTCAAGTGCTCAGGTGATGCAATTTAAAGAACATACCAATGAAGATCCTAAAGAGTTATGGCATCAGTTTAGTGTTATAACTAAAGATTTTAAAGAGGATAAGAGACATGTCTTTCCTCCAAAACATTATGAGCATGATTCTCTAAGCATGATTGTCCTCATTTGAACAAATACAAGGTGAAATAACATTGTCTTTTTTAACCACCAAGTGAACCAAGTGCAGTTGCTCCCAAGAGCCTAAATAAAGTCTTCATGTAAGGATTTCTCAAGGATCATGAGAAATATCAAAAAAAATCTCTTACAGTCCAACATGAACCAAACTTGGAAGATTTTGACCAATATGTGTATGTTGGAGGCATGTTTGTTCCTTTTCATCCATTAGAGAGCACATCAAAAGGATTCACTATCAAGCTACCTGGTTCACCAATTATAGTACCTCCAAAGTAGGGTATTTTTCATCTTGGTTTGTTACAAGTGAATGATACTCAAAGTTTTCCATTTGACCTAGGAGGGAGGTGCTTACAAATTGAATGTATAATATTGTATATATTAGAGTAGATTTCACACTTTTCTTTGAATGTTTGTGTGCACATTTATTTAGTAGGTTAGCTATTTTTTCTTTCCTCCAAGTGCATGCATGCAATTACCTTTGTTATTTTCTATTTTTATTGTTATTTCAAGAGTTATCCATAGGTTGGCAGCCAATTTTTGGATTTAAATCAATATGTTTAACTAGAGAGGAGACTCCATGCCTAATAGACTATCCAAGATAAGTGGTTTAGGTTTTCAGGCATAGCGACCATGCTTCCCTATGAGTCATCAAAGATGTTGGCCAATCTTGGCCCACATACCAATATTTTGCTTGGATAGAGAAGCTCAGTAGATTTCCTGACCCATAAATGATCAAGATATGACTTGCACAAGCATAGAAGAGACAAACCATCATTATCATGTCATGTAGAAATAAACAGGTCAATCTAGTTGCACATTCCATAAATGCACTTGGGAAATCAATCAGGGTCGAAATATCGCATGGATATGATTTTTATCATGCTGAGAAGGTCCCCTACAAATTTTGTATGTTGATGAATTTTGTATCTCAAGATATAAGCTTCCAAATTTGAACTTGCAAAGTGAGATGTGTGTGGGGACATCAAATTTGGGCCTCATGAAATAGTCATTTAAATTTAAATATTCCTAAGGTTGAATGTGTATCTAAAAGATTTAAAAATCATGGAATTTCAAGTCAACATCTAATGGCATGCAAGGGATCAATGAGTCAGTGGGTCTTAAATATATAATGGTGTGCATTAAATCATGCATCAAAAATCAATGGTGAACTCAAAGTCAAAAGGTTAGAGGATATTGAGATTAAGTAAAGGGATGACAAGTGGCAAGATCTTGAGTGCCATGCATAGATCGATTATCTATGTTTGATCTGGTAGACCAAAGATCCAATGATGCACGATCCATCATACCAAAGTAGATCAATGGTGAGTGAAAGGTCAACTAGTCAGTTTATCTTGAGAACAAATGAAAATCTACCAAGTTTCATGACCATGGTAACTATCAAATAAATCAATGATATGCATTTAAGTCATACACAGGGAGATTTATGGTGCTTGTAAGGTCAAGAAGTTAATGATCTTGAGGATGAATGTGAATCTGCTACATGGTGTAAGCAAAGGAATGGATGGACTGACTACAAGATCCTACAGAATGAATGGGGAGTTGATAATTGGCACAATATAATAATCCCAGATCAAGATTGATGATCACTATTAAAAGTCAAAGATAGGAGTTTTCAAGTAAAGATCAAACATGGTTCAGGTTAAACTAAGAACAAATGTTTCAAAGGGCATGTGCCTTCATTAGAGTTTGGTCAAAAATCATCAATCAGATGTAGCCATATGATCAATATTGTTAATAATGAGGTTATATTGCCATTAAAGCTTATATACAGGATAGGTTTGTTTAAACCTAATATATTTTAGAATAAAGTTATGCAATATGTGGATCTTCATCGATATAATAACTATATGAAAACCAATAAATAGATTGGTTTTCAATCTATAGTATAAATCTATATTCAGGTCAGAGTAGATGTAGACATAAATGAGATATGGTGGAGTGTCTCATCCTATGACATAGTCACAGACTCAAAAAATAGGTACTTGTATCCACTTAAAGTATACTTAGTCATGGCTTTGTGAGGCCCAAGGATATGAGTATTTTATCCTTATAATGAAGCCAAGTGGAAGATGACATAGAAGTTCAAGAATCAGTTTTGGGGATTGGAGAGTAAAAGTGGAGCATTAAATTATTTTTAAAAGCCTTTAAATATTATTTTTCTTTGTAAGATCGTGAATCATCATTCTCAACATATTTTTGTCTTTGAGTGAATTTCTTAGCCAATGAGAAGATATTGAAGACTATTGGAGCAGAAAAGGGTTAACTTGTCAATAGAGAACTAGTACTTTTGATGAAAATATGGTGGAAAATTCATAAAAGGTGGTAGCTCATTTAATAATTTCAAATGGGATGTTCCCTCTTGTCTATTCTCATTTTCTCTATATCACCTATTCTTTCCATTTGTAAGCTCTCACTCTCTCAAATTCTAGACTCTCACAAGGACTCTTTTGTCTTGAAGGGTAGGGGATTCTCTGAGATTTTGTAAGATATTCTTCTCTTAACTAGGCTAAACCATATCAAGAATTTGTAATAACTACCTCTTGATGAAATAAAGGACTCTCTTTACCTATATCTTACCTTGGATCTATGTTGAGTGAGTTGTACATGATGGAATTGTGAAGGAAAATCTTCCTCATCCATTATCCTCCTTGCTGACCTCCTTTAGGGTGTTTTCAAGCTATTATAATTCTAGATTAGTGTTCTGTCAGAACCTAGTCTATGAAAAACTTTTGTAATCATCTCATCTATGAGATTGTGTGAACTAGCATTATCTTCTATAGATCTAGTGTGGGTTCAAACTTATGAGAGTTTTCTCATTTTAAGTTGGTGCATCATCTTTTAGCCTTCTTAGGAGCACTTTTCCCCTTTCTAACCCTTTTCCCTGTGATAGCATTAGTATAGGTGATCCATCAAGAGGAAGTCAACCTTCTCTAGAGGTTCATCCCCATCATAGGTTACTCATAGCTTGGTGTTGTTCCCATATTGTGACTAGGAGTTGGGAAACCTAAATAACTCCTCCACAAGGGTGTAATCTCACATCATAAAAATATCCATGCTATTACTTATAACCACCTTTGGGAAAACTAGTGTCACATCTTTTGTTATTGATTATAGTCACCTTTGGGAAAATCAATGACTCCACTGCCATTACTATTTATAACCAAGTATGGGTAATTCAATAATTCCCACCCCATTATCACTAGATCGTGCCATTTTATTCATTTCAAGGGAATGTTTGGTGAGTCTATTTTATCACCCACTCCCTTGAGGTGGCATTAAGGGCGTATTGACCACCCTTTGGGGCATGAACCATTCAGATTAATGATTTTTGCATTAATTGAAAATATGTAGTTCGGCTTGTGTCTAGCAATGCCTTCTCAAATATGGATAAACTGTAGACAATTAGTTTTGGCCACTTTCGTGCCTAAATTGAAATAAAATTTAATTTCTAGTAAATGACATAATTTAAGTCTAAAAATTACCTAAATTTCTCAAATTCATCCGTATAAGGGGTTCAATTACCTAGAAATGTGATGATTATAGTTTATTTGGCATATTAATTTATGTATGCATCAATAACCTAGATTCAACCCTAAAAATATTATGAGATAGTAATTTGACACTTTTGGCCTATCAAACTATTAATTTAAAATAATTTTCAAAAGCCAAAAAATACTAAGCAAGATTAATTACATTTTAAATCTTAATTAGCTTGCCTAAATAAAAGTTACAAGTTGAATTAGTGAATTTTATTTATCTAAAAAAGAATTTTTAATCAAATATGAAGTCAAGGGTCAAAGTAGCTACTAAAATATTTTATTATTTTTTAAATATTTTAAAATTATGAGTCACAATCTCACAAATATCTAAAATGAGTTGTCATGCCTCACAAATATCTAAAAATGAGATCTCAATATTTCATGAGTACTTTGATGCAACTTATGGTTAGCCTGACTCAACCTAGATTATTTTGGACTCAACCAAAGTTAGAATTTAACCTAACCACCCTAGGATTAGATTTAGTTCTTAGAGCTATAAATACAAGTGCCCACATCATATGCTAGCAAACTTTTATGTGTAAGGTTATTCTTCTAAAAGCTATTGAGAGTAGTGTTATAATGTCCATTTTATGCTGAGTTTCACATCAAGCTACAAGTTATCATTAGAGAAGTGCTACCACCATAGAGAAGCATTGCTAGAAGATTCTAATTATCATAAAGCAAGCATTAACATTCTTATGCCAACAAGAAGTAAATTACTTGTGTTGGTTTTATCTCTATTTTTTTATATTGTTTACTATGTTATGCTCCCCCTAGTTCTTAGGCAAGAGTGTTTAGTTTTAATGTATTGTTATGATTAATTTTTTATCATTTAGAATAACAAGGAACTAATCATGTCATTTGTTGTGCTCTTCAAATTCCTAAGATATAATTTCTTAATAGAATATAGAATTTCCAAAACATAAAGGAAAAGAGATTTAATAAAAAATTATAGAAGTATTCCTTTGAGCTTCTAATTGAGTATGAATAATTTGACAAATTTGTGATAATAGCCAGTGAGACGACCTAAAAATCCATGGAGATTTTTAAGGGATTTAGGTTTTGGTCAATGTTACACATCCTCAATTTTCATAGGATCCACTTTAAACCCATTGACGAAGATAATGTGCTCAAGGGAATACCTCTATAATACAAAAGTACCACTTGGACCATGTTTCATATATTTAATTATCAACTTATCTAATTATTTTTATTTTTATTTTTTTTAAAGAGGGAAACCCTCCAACCAGTTATAGTAAAAGAGCAAAAAAAATACATCATAGTGAAAATATCAAAAAGCTTGTAGTAAAAGGCTAACTAATGGACATAAAAATAGCTGGACAACACACGACTAGCCATAAGAAAAGAGCACGCTCTGTACAAACATCCGAACACACAAAAAACATCAAACCACAACTCAAGAATCAAAGAGCACCAAGGGGAACGACAGACAGGAATAAATCACTTGCTGATGTGGACAGGGTTAGAGAGGTCTTATAAATAGACACCAATCATTTAAATGTCTAACGTCAACCATACTTGCCTTCTAAAGAAGAAAAGTGGCAAAATAACATTACCATTAATGGGATAGATCACCATCTGCTCATCGTACTATGAGCCTTTACCATTCCAAAGCGCCATCATTCCAAGAAATGGAGAGCGTTGAGTCTCATGATAATAGCACCCCATGATTTAAACTGAGAGAAGAAGTATTCAAAATTAATGACCTCCCCAGCTGGTAAACCCTTCCCATTGCATCCAAAGGACACCAACCAAAAAGCCTTTAATTAACTTATCTAATTACGTTGACCAGTGCCTTAGAATAACATATAAATAACTAACTCTTAAAGAATTACGAGGAGACATGAAATGCAAGATCTACATGATCCTACATAAATGTGCACACATCATGGTGGAAAATGAACTCGACATATGTTGAACGTTTCATTTCCAAATTAACTTCAAATTTTTGAAAGAAATCATTTACATAATGACAATCCAACAAATATAAAACTATTATAGAAATTGCATTCATAACAAATAGTATAATATAGTTGTAAAGATTTTACAATCTTACTACAAGCATTTCTGTATGCCCCGCTTTCAATCTGAACACCAAACATGATTTCGATGTAGTTTTTAATGAAAGCGTAGACCACAAATCTTTGAAAATTGAATTCTCCCTATAAGCTCCACCGTCTCTCAAAAACTACTTTTGGTCAAGTGGAGAATATTTGAACAAATCAAAGTAATTATTGTAATGGAAGATGCATTGCGTATGGCATGTCAACTTAGAGGATTTCCTTCTGTTGTAAAAAACTGCATTCTTCATGTCAAACCCCTGAGTGTTGCCCTTAAAAGCATTAGAATTTTTCATTCTCCACAAATGAACCATCATATTAATAAAGCTGGGCATGGGACGAAGATGAATCGCTTCAGGGTCATACAGATGATGCAGCCGAGCTTCGCACCGCTCTATGGAAACTTTTTGTGGACGCAACATCTCGGCAAGATTGTTGAGAGACATGATTTGTGCTGATGAGATAAATGTTGCAGCTTTGGACAGCTTCGCATTGCAGGATCCCTATTTCCCCCGAAAGCTTTCTTGGAAGTTTATAAAGATCAATGGTGGGGGTTTCGTAGTCTTGTCTATTTCATCTTCCTGCCATGGTTAGAGTGATTCTGAAAGAACCGTTTGACGGAGGCTATTTAATCCAATAATTATTTCTTCCTTGAAAAAAAATCCAAAATCATGCAGTGTAAAATTAATGATTTTTGCATACATTCAATCCTCTGTGTATAAAGCTATACAGTTGTAATTTTTATGATTTTATACAATTGTAATTAAAGTTAAGTGTATTTGTATATTCTTCGTATCTAAATATTTCTGATAATAAGTATTTATATTTATTATTAAAAATATGTCAATTAGTATCAGTAAAAATAATACTTTGATTTAAGGAATCTGCGTTTGATATAAAGAATTATTCTGCGTAATAATGTTATTTTAAAAACTAATACTGTTTTATATATCAGTTCCTTCAACTCCGGACTGGTCGGCTGATGCAGACTCTAGATAGTCAACCTGACATTGATTGAGTGCTTCGACCTATTGGTTGAGTGCCCCATATATAGAGAGGAGGGGAACAGGGAAGGGAAGATATCCATATACGGGGCTTCACCATCGGAAGAGCACTTGATTGAGGTGTGAGCTATATTGAACTACTCGACTGACTTAAGGGCCAAGGCCTTTAGACAATTCCATATCCCTAGATCTCCTATCGTCGATCAAGTGCTGACTTTATATATAGCCACCATCATATATATCTCGTAGTGAATAGTTTATTAGTAAGTAGAAGTAGAGGACCATATATCTATGTCGGTGGCGTCAGGGTTCTTTATATAGATTTTTTCTTTACTTTAGGCCCGACTATATATAACCACCCTATATACCTGTATATGGCCTCCCTCAGTGATATAGAGTATGCCATCGAGGCCTCTCTCCCATATATAGATAAGGGGCGACCTCCCCCAACAATCTATATAGAATGTGCTTACAAAACGAGTCCCTCCTCTTCCTCGACCGCAACTCTCTAAGGGCGCAGGGTGACCCTTTTTTATATATAGGGCTTGACCATCAA
>JARHVA010001441.1:180000-220000 GCA_037957365.1 Torreya grandis
ACACACACACACACACACACACACACACACACACACACACACACACACACACACACACACACACACACACACACACACACACACACGTATATACACACACACATGTATACACACACACACGTGTATATACACACACACATATGTATACACACACACACGTGTATGTGTGTGTGTGTGTATACATGTGTGTGTGTGTGTGTGTGTGTGTGTGTGTGTGTGTGTGTTATATATATATATATATATATATATATATATATATATATATATATATATATATATATATATATATATATATATATATATATATATATATATATATAGGGGAACACACACACACACACACACACATGGGGTGGTGGATCTTATTAGGTATGCCTAGATCTATGATAATTCCTTGAAGTGTATATGGGGCTGTAAATCTCTTCCAACCCTCCTTTTCCCCTATAGATATGGATGGGACATCCCACCTCCCACTCATTTTTGAGGTGGGGAGTGGGGTGGAAGCTACATTGGTGTTATTCCCATCAAATGGTAGAGAGTTGCTAGTTGTTGGTTTAAACCCCATGCCATTTACACCATTAACCCTATTTATCAACCTTCTTCATTAACCCTTTACCATCCACAATTGATAGGGTGGGACCAACAAGAGTGAACAATGCCATTAGATGAGTTTGAAAATGATGAGGCCATATGTGACTTTCTAGGATTAAGGAATCACATTCCTCATTGATACCATAAGCAAGGATTTTTTAGTATATAATATCCTGCCACCTATTTCGGAGAGTGGACAAACTTCCCTATCTCAAAGGAAAATTAAAATCAAAAATTGAGGTTTGAAATTGAAAACCTCTTTGAGGCACTTTATGATTAGGGAAAAAGTAAAGATAAAATCAAGTCTCTTGGTGAAAACTAGTTTTTGGTGCCATTAGATAGGGATGTTCACCCCTCTTCCTATAAAGAATAGGAGACCTATAGTCCAAAGCCTATTTATGGATCAAAGAATAGTACTGAAGAGTGGAAAGATTTTAGGTAGATTTTTCAAGAGTGCCCTGAGGTATTTGTTTCATGGAATTTTATAGCATTATGAGATTTTGATCCTCTTACTTGGGAAAATTAGACGAGCCAGTCTGGTTAGTGGACTTTTCCATTGCTAACTAGTTTAACTCCTTGACAACTATTTCAGAGGATGGTTCTACACTTTTTGTGAAAGACACTTTAGAGGTTAACATTGGGACTTTGAAGGACCCAAAGTGGATTGAACTAGGCATATCCCTCCTTGAGGAGGAATGTGAAGTTTTTATAGCTCTTCTGAGGGAGTTTGTTGACATATTTGCATGGGCCTATTTAGACATGTCAAGTTTAGTTTCAACCTTAATTATACACCTTCTCATTGTATATTTTGATCCCAAGGTCATTAAACAAAAGTTGCATCATATGTATCCTTTTATTGTTGTGTTAGCTAATAAATAGTTGGAAATACTTTTAGACATGAAATGTATCAAGCCAATTGACTATTTAGAGTGGATTTCAAACATTGTACCAATGAGTAAGAAATCAGATAGTATCAAAATCTACACTGAATTTAGAGATATCAACAAAGTCTACCTAAAAGATGATTTTCTTTTGCCTAATATTAACATGATAGGCAACTCAATGGTTGGATACAAAATGCTTTCTCTTATAGATGGATTTTTAGGGTATAATCAAATTAGAAGAGCACCAAAAGACCATTAAAAGACACCATTCATCACCTTGAGGGGAAGTTTTTTTTATTAGGTGATGTCATTTGGACTTAAGAATGTTGAGGCCACATACCAAAGAACCATGACAGTAATTATCCATGACATGATGCATGAAATCATTGAGGATTATGTTGATGACATCTTGGGTAAATCAAATACCTGTGTCAATCATCTAGTCATACAACAATGAATCTTTGAGAGACTTTGTAAGTATACTTTTAGGCTTAATCTAAATAAGTATGTATTTGGCATAACTTCTATCAAATTGTTAGGCTTCATTATATCTCACAGGGGAATTAAAGATGACCCAACCAAATTTTGTGTAATTACAAAAATGCTTCTTCAATCTACCTTCAAGCATCCTCATAGTTTCCAAGACAAGATTCAATCCATCATATGCTTCATATCATAGTTGGCCAAGAAATGCCATCAATTTATGCACTTACTAAAGAAGGGTGTTACATTCTCTTGGAATGAAGAGTGTCAAAATGCCTTCAATAATCTTAAATAATATCTTGCCAACCCACCTATTTTACTTCTACCCACACCAAATAAGCCATTAATTCTTTACCTATCAGCAATTGAAAATGCCTTGGGGGCACTTTTGGCACAACATGATGAACAAGTTAAAGGGCATGTCATGCATTATTTGAGTAGAATATTGGTCTCGTATGAACATAATTATATGCTAATTGAGAAATTAGGTTTAGAAATGGTGTTCCCAACCCAAAATTTACATCATTATATGTTCAACAACAAGACTATTGTTATTGTCAAAGTAGATCTGCTCAAGCATCCACTTTTTGAACCAGCTTTAGAGGGCTACATGGCAAAGTGGATCATTATATTGAACAAGATTGAAATTTAATATGCAAATCAGAAGGATATTAAGGAGAAATTACTTGTAAATTAGCTTACATAATCTCCTCTTCAAGATACTAAACCTATTACATTTGTATTTCCAAATGAGGCCATTATGACCATTGAAGAAGCAAAAGGACTTTCTAAGCTTGAATATTGGAAGATGTAATTTGATAGATCATTCATAGTTCATGGATCGGGAATCAAAATATGATTTGTTATGCCACAAGGGGTTCTCATTCCCAATCCCTTTCATATTGGATTTCCATTTACCAATAACATGGCTGAGTAAAAATCACTCATTGTAGGGCTTCGCCAAGAAGTATAGTGAAACATTCAACATTTATTGGTGCATGGTGATTCTTATTTAATCAGCAATCAAGTCATGAACTAGTACCAGACCAATGATGAGAAGTTCATCCCCTATAAATATATGGTACTCTCAAATAATAAATTGATAACATCCAATTTGAAATAATACCTCAAGACAATAATTGAACAACTGATGTCATGGCCACTATTAAATCCATGATTTAGATCATAAAGAGAGCAAGATATTATAAATTTCTCATTGAACATTTCTTAGTGACATCCCATGATCAATTAGTCTTCAAGATGGTTTATGACATTATTGGTCCCATATCTCCCTAGTACTTAGACATATATGCTTATATTCAATACCAGACTATGCCTCTCGACTTATCACATAAAAAATAAAAAGGCTTTGACCACAAAGCCTCTTTTTCTATCCTACTTGGACCAACCTTGTATCATTAAAACTATGATAGAACTCTGATTCATTATTTACCTTTGGCAGAATCTAGACTAGTGTTGATGAAAGTTCATAGAGTGTGTGGAGCTCACACTAGTGGGGTAATCTTACCTAAAATTTTAGTGCTTATTATTTATGTCTAGCCAACTATGGAATTAGACATAACTGCATATATGAATAGGTGTGTTAAGTGTTAGAAGCATGCCAATCTAATTCATGCTCTAGCCAAAACATTCAAACCATTGATAACACCATGGCCGTTCTCAACTTAGGGATTCAAACTCATAGGTAAGATCAATCCTACCTCTGATGACCATAAACATGACCTAAATACTATCGAGTATTTCACTAATTGGATGGAAGTAATTCCTCTCACTTACATAACTAGTAAGAAAATATCCAAGTTTATTCAAAAGAGATACTTCTAGATGCATCATGTTGGATAGATTTAAAATTGCCTTTTCAAAACCTATATGTGTGCCTATCATCAGGGAAAAGAGATGAATAAATTGATAAATAAATTGAGAAAAGATTGTACCACCACAACCATAAATAGTGATGTAAAACTAGAAAGAATAAGAAGTTGTGGTCGACTTCCTCTAACAAGAAAATATAAATACACCAAAGAAAAATATATGAGACATTACCTTGTGTGGGCATTATTATAAATTCTAATATCATTCAAAATAGGAATCCATGACTCACCAATTTGTAAGTATTGGAGACCTATTTTGAACCATGTTAGAATTTATAATAATGCCCACAAAAGGTAATGTCTCCTATATTTTTCTTTGGTGCATTTATATTTTCTTGTTAGAGGCAGTCGACCACAACCTCTTGTTCTTTCTCATTTTACATCATTATTTATGTCTATGGTGGTGTCATTATTTCTCAATTTATTCATCTCTTTTCCATAATGATGGGCACACATATAGTGTCTGAAATGTCAGTTTTAAATTCATATAAAATTATGCATCTAGAAGTATCTCTTCTGAATGATCTACATCATGGAAAATTGCATTATTTTTTCCAAGTTCACATTCAACCATCTTATCTACCTTTATGGCATCCCATCTGACGTTATATATGATAATGGTTGATCATTTTAAAATAAATATGTGAAATCACTTTGTAGCGAATACCACATAAAACAACATTTATCTATTGCCTACTACCTACAAAGCAATAACCAAACTAAGGCTTCCAATAAAACCATTACCAATATTATGAAAAATATTGTCAATAATGCTAGTTGTAATTGAAGCTTATAACTATCTAACACCCTATAGGCATACCATACCACATTCCATGCTCCAATAGGAGCTACACCCTATTCACTTGTTTATAAATCTAAGGCCATTCTTCCTGTCGAGGTCAAGTTACCATATTTCTAAATTTCATTACAACACATCATTGATAATGAGTACTCTAGAGTAGCTCTTTTGTAAGAGCTAAATTTACTTTATGGAAAATGCTTGGCTGCCTTGAATAATCTTCAATAATATTAGAACTGATTAAAGGTCCAGTATAATAGGTGCATCAAGTATCATGAATTCGAGATTGGTAAGCTATTGTTAAAACATAATCAAAAGAATGCAAATGTTGACATGAATAAAAAAAAAAAGTTTCAACCAAATTTATTATGGCCCTATGTAGTTATTTTTAATTATAATTTTGGAGCATACATGCTCACTACACTAGATGGAGATGAACTTGATGAACCAATGAACATAATGCACCTTAAAATAATTTATGCTTGAGGGACTCAAATTATTGTGTACACGGATCATCTAAGTTATGCCACATTATACCCATTATTCTTACTATACCCTTACCATTATACCATGCTCTTAACCCTTCACCAACGTATTATTTTTACCTAATACTACTAATCATGTTTGGATTTGGTTACGATTCATTTATACTTTATGCACATTTTATGGTATATGATAGATTTAGATTGAACAATATTTTTAGAATCAAATGATCTAATCACAATATATGAAAGAAGTATGAAAATGGTCCTAACAATTGCATCCTTAATTTGTTGTTACATTCCCATCTCATGCTTCTAATTATAGCTACCTATGGGTAAATTAGTACCACTAACCCTTTGTCATTGTTTCCTAATTATAACCACCTATAGGAAAACTAGGAGTAACACCTTTACCATGCATTATTGCATCATTTGGCCATTACTATTACCATTTACCTTACCATTCTTTTGTACCTAAACTTATTGGTACTTAATCAAATGCCTTCTATGTAGGCATAACTATAGTAATTTGAAGTCCTACGAGACTATGTAGGTAGTGATAGATTCATGTTGAGGTCAGCTCATTCAACCCTTTTCCATGCTCTCACCATTTTGAGAGCAAGTTTAAGCTACGCTCTCACCATTTTGTGAGAAACCTTTGCCAATGCTCTTAACATTTTACAAGATACCATTACTTATGCTCTCACTATTTTGTGAGCTCATTCTCATTCCAAGCCTTAGATGTAGTAAACAATATGAATTACCAATTTAGCTCATTTGTGGATACTCATCTCTTTTTTATAGTGTTGTTTTAACCTAAAACATACTCTCACACTTTCATGATTTGTTTGTGTTGACACTTACATGATTATGAATGCCATCCCTCTCTCTTTATATGCACTCGCAATTTTGTGAGATCATTCTTATTTTCCTCTACAAATCAATCATGTTTTCTTCTATCCCATATTCTAGGAAAACTACATTTGGCATGAAGTTCAAGTTGGATCTTGTGTCCATGGAACTATGTAGGTAGCATACACTTGGTTAGTGCATCTAGAATCATCTCACCTACCCCTTATTTTTATTCTATTCCCTCCCTTTTTTTGTTCATGTCGTTGTCTCCTATAGCCTAAGTAAAATGATTGTTATTTCATTTGTGTTGTTATTTCCCTATAGCCTAAGGGTAAACTTGTACCATTTATTCGTGAGTTGTTTTATTGTGTCATTACTGCCTATCTTAGGGGTCACCCTATCACTGAGACTAACATATTTATTATACATGCATGAACAATTTGTATTCTATTTTTACTAGTTCATTGTGATTAACCATTGTCTGTTTATTGTTGTTTGTTTAGCCTAGTTCATTTATTTTTGTGTGCTTAGATTAATGTGTTTATTGTTCTTTTCTTTGCTTTGGATTTTTTAGTTGTTTTGATTATTTTATTTTATTTGTTTCTAGCTTTGTCTATTTGATTTATTTGTTTTTTTCTTATTGTATCTATCTTTATTTGTTTTATTTGTCTTGTCTTGTTTATATTGTAGGTTGTTTATAGTTGTTTGTTTTTAGTTTTGTATTTGTTTGTGCTATGTTTATTTGTGTTTTGTCTATTTTTATTTATTGGTGTTTTATTGTTTGTTGTTATTTTGTTTTTTTTTAATTTATTGATGTTTTGTTCTTTGTTTTTTTCATTTGTTTGTAGTATTATTGTTCGTTTATATCCTTCTTTGTTTGTATTTTATCTATTTGTTTGTTAGTTTGTTGTTTGTGTTAGTTTGTTTACTCTGTTTGTATAACCTTATTTTTTTGTATTTTATTTTTTGTGTTTATTTATTTTGTTTGTGTTTTTCATGTGTGTTTATGTTTTATTTATTTATTAGTTTGTTTTTATTTGCTTATTTTGTTTATTTGTTTTTTTCTTATTGTATCTATCTGTATTTTTTTTATTTGTCTTGTCTTGTTTATATTGTAGGTTGTTTATAGTTGTTTGTTTTTGGTTTTGTATTTGTTTGTGCTATGTTTATTTGTGTTTTGTATATTTTTATTTATTGGTGTTTTATTGTTTGTTGTTATTTTTTTATTTTTTTAATTTATTGATGTTTTGCTATTTGTTTTTTTCATTTGTTTGTAGTATTATTGTTTGTTTATATCCTTCTTTGTTTGTATTTTATCTATTTTTTTGTTATTTTGTTGTTTGTGTTAGTTTGTTTACTCTGTTTGTATAGCCTTATTTTTTTGTATTTTATTTTTTGTGTTTATTTATTTTGTTTGTGTTTTTCATGTGTGTTTATGTTTTATTTATTTGTTTGTTTGTTTTTATTTGCTTTTTTTTTTTTTTGTTTCATTATTGTTTGTTTGTGTCATCTTTATTTTGCTTTTTTGGCCTTTTTATTTCTTGGTTACTGTAAGATTATTAAATTATGTTTACACTTAAGTCTATATCCTTCTTTGTTTGTATTTTATCTATTTGTTTGTTAGTTTGTTGTTTGTGTTAGTTTGTTTACTCTGCTTGTATAGCCTTATTTTTTTGTATTTTATTTTTTGTGTTTATTTATTTTGTTTGTGTTTTTCATGTGTGTTTATGTTTTATTTATTTGTTTGTTTGTTTTTATTTGCTTATTTTGTTTGTTTGTTTCATTATTGTTTGTCTGTGTCATCTTTATTTTGCTTTTTTCGCCTTTTTATTTCTTGGTTACTGTAAGATTATTACATTATGTTTACACTTAAGTCTTGTTTTTGCATATTATGTACTTAGGATTTGAATGTTTTTTTTAGTCTTACACTTGGTTTATTTTTTATATTTTTATCTAGTATTTGATTATTCAAATTTTATTCCTAGGTTGTTTATATTTACATTTAAACTAGGTTTTTCATTCTTAAGGTATGTATTATCATTTTAGTTGTTCATAACTATCATGCATAATATCATAAGCTAAAATAAAAACCAAACACATGGAGATTATCATAAAAATGCAATAGCAATTCTTCTCCGATATATCAAAATAGCAAAATATCCAAACATATGCCTGAATTTATGAGTAATAAAAAAGAGTAAAAATAATTTATTGGGTGTTTATATAGATGTGTATCTATGAATAAACATACATTTGAGTCATATGATATAATCAGATGAAAACCAATAGAACAACATCTCATAAACATGGCATAAGAAATGAGTGAATAGAGCATACATGAGCATAAACATCAACAATGTTAAACATCTACAATGCTAATCAATGGTAATAATTTGATGCTAAACATGAGATAAATAAGATAATAAGCATGGCATCATATACATATCAAGAATATCATATACATGTACATTGGTCTCGATGGACCAAAAATTGATTTTTAATGTATCTCAAATATCGTATACATATAAGATATATACATATCAAAATGGAGCCTTAAAATATAGATCGGTATCCTGATACAATAAATACAATGTCATATCCTAAAACTATACCAAAATGCCAAACTTTCAAGATCCCTATAATCAACTTTGGCTTTGTGTATCTATAGGACCTATGGCTGGAGGGGGCTCTAGTGGCCTTGATGGTCCTAGTGGTGGTGGTCATGGCTAATGAATAGATTGAACTAAGGCACCTATAACATGAGTCCTACTGTGAGATTGAATAGATTTATCCACTATATTCTATGCATTCAAATCTCAAACATAGCAACCTACTGATCACTGGACATGGTAGACTCATATGATAACTAGTAATATGATGCCTTATCCTTTTCATGAAGGCACTCCCTACCATCTATGAGAACACAACATGTCTAATGGGTTTCTAAGTCAAATCTCACTCTTGTCTAATCCTATCAATGGTATTCAATGCCCAATCTCACTCACTAATGGCATGATCCCTCTCTATCATGAGTTGTCCCTAAACCTGAACCAACCTATCTATCCCAACCTTTAGTCAGTATACCTTCAACTAAAGTAATTTTATATCATCATCTCTAATATATAAGGTGTTATGTAAATCAACCAATTGCTACTTTAAACCTACAATCTCTCACACCTAGGAAATGATCTTTTGATCTAACATGCCAGTATTTTTGCCCACTATAGTTGTGCTAGATGGCCCTGCTTGACTTGGATCCACCTATGTGCTTGAATACACTACCTTGCCTAAACCAACCTATGTCAGTATAAGAACTATCATGCTAGGAAATAACACCATAAAATTTGTGCCATCATCTCCATCCCCAAGTCCCCCACCATCTCTTCTATTAATGTCGTCATCATCATCATCATCGTCATCATCATCATCATCATCATCATCATCATCATCAGCCTCACCATCACTATCCTACTAAGTGTTTCCATTGTCACTCAATTTCTTGGCCTTCATATCCTCAATATCTATGGCCACCTGTCCCTCCCCCTAATGGTACTATAACTATCAACTTCAAAGGGCATAAATGTACCCACAAGTGTATATAATCCAAAGTGACATCCGCATCTACATCTCCTCCCATGTAAGCCTAGGCAACCCATGGTATACTAATATAACTTGATGTGGCTTCAATCCTTGAGATAATAGGATTATATTGACTGATATTTTATGTAACATGGATAAATCATTTTGGCCCCTTAGGAATATCCTATGTGAATCTAAACTACTAGAGTACCTAATCAGGGTGGTACTTCTCAATGATATGGAAATGTCTCCCAATAAAAAATCATCTAGTAGTCATAAAAGCCATGTATCATCCATAGTGGAATAACTATAGTTGATATGTGAGGTAAGGCCTCCAAATGAAAAATTATGGTGTCAAATCATCAAACATCCAATGATAAAATGGAATATACCCCCTCTACTCATGTCTACATGCTCCTATCTGAGACCAACCATATGATAAAAACTCCTTTAGATATCTTAATTTGTGCATCTCTACTCATCACTTAATTGAGATGTGTTCCTAGCCGTAGACCATCATAAGAGTGTAAGCCCCGATGCTCCATCCAGCATGATATGTTATCATATGAAGATATCTATAAAGTTGTGCCAAGATAGTTAGCCCCTAAACAATGCATGTATAATCCTCAAGCATGCTCATCACTATGCCTCCAAGGCCCATATGGAAGTAGCATCCACTATTATTAGGAAAAAAGATACTGCTAATAATGGCCATGAGGATAACAACCTCCCCATCAATGAGAGATGGTGGTGATGGATCCCCAATAGGTAAATCATCTGTTCAAATGTCTATATAGGTATGTATGAGTTCTATATCGACCTTCCACTAAAACATGTGGATACCTTGATAACTACACAAGTTGTCAAAAGCTACCTACTACTGTGTTGGTGGTGTCCAAAACAATCTATGTCTATACATAGGCAACTTGAGGATACACCAAGTATCCTCAAGTGTCACAGTAGCCTCTCTACTAAGCAAGTAGAATGTGGACATTTCATTATGCCAACATTTGGTTAGCATGCTCAAATATTCCTAAATGACCTAGAGGATTAACATCCATACCACATCATTAATATTTAGCACTTACAAGAAACAAACCATATCCTATGTCTAGATATATAGGGTTGATAGATAGTATGACTATCACTCTTAGCATGATAGGATAACCAATCATCCTACAATCAAAGAAAATTTACTGTCAGCCTAACTACATGCAATTACTTGAGCCTAAGCATACACTATTAAGCCTAATTCACCCTCTCTAAGAGGTTAGACCCGTATCAAGTCTATAAACTAGCTATTTTGGATTCCAAGGTGAAACCACCATTTCCTAATGGGTGAAGTCATCATTTAGGCAATTACACATGTTTAGGTGTAATCATCAATTTCATTTTTATGAAAAAAAGATGACTTCACCTAAAAATGGGTGAAACTACCATTTTGGTGATTTCCACATGATCTTGGTGTTATCACCATTTCTAGGAATGACAAATTTGTATGAAGTCCTCATTTTCCTTGGTGAATCCACCATTTGCCCTAAAACACAAATGATGACATCACCATTTTATGACCTAAAACATGTAATACATGTAGAAATTTGAGCATTAATGATGAAATTGAGATTACTCATTGGTGGTTTTTCGTGTGATGGTAGCATGTGATCCCTTTCCCACTCTTAATGTGACATCGAGCTCTTTCATAGGCCATTTTTCATAATAATCTATGCAAAAAACTAGAGCTAATATTTTCAATAGGCTAGGGTGAAATTGAAATATTTTTCACCCTAGGGGTGAATATATAGCTAAAAAAATTAGTTTTTACTGTTAGGGCCTATATTGAATTTTACACACTCTAGGAAGTGTATTTTTCACATCCATAGTCCATTTTATGCATCATTTATTCCTATGTGCCTTCTTTTCCTTGCCATATTATAACCAAGCGATCATTTTGGGCCTCTCTTGTGACTCATTTAATAATGTTATTTTTATAGCTATACCCCATATTTATTTGAACATGCATCTTCAAGCTCATATTTAGGTTTAAAATGTGTTATTATCATTTGTCATCTCATCATAAATCTATTTTATTATTTTTTTGCATAATCTACCCTTACTAATTTGTCCCATTATGGTAAATTATTTTTCGATCGATCAATGGTGTATCTTGTCTTTCAAAGGTAAATCATTACTAATCAACCAATTTAATGATTATAACCACCTATGAAAAAATCATTATTATTATGTCATGTACTAATGATTATGACCACCTTTAGAAAAATCATTATTTTTCTTGCTCTACCCACCCTATTGGGGCATACATCTACATCGATAATTATAACTACCTTTGAAAAAATCACTATTTCATATTTTGTGACTGATTATAACCACCTTTGGGTAAATCTATATCCATTCCACTACCCTACTAAGGTAAATATATGTGCCACTACTTATAATCACCTTTCAGTAAAATAGTGTCACACCCTTTATTATTGATTATAACTAATTTTGGGCAAGTTAGTGACTCCTATTAGTGTAGGTTTTTATTTTTTCCTATTTATTAATTAGATAAATTGTATTTCTTATGCATACATGGAATTTTCCTACATTTGTGGGATAGGGTAGCTTATGTGGAGGTGTGTGTCATAGATGTGTCATAGGTATCATAAGAATGTCATAAGTAACTCCCTTGATGGGAATTACTTCTCTATTCTTAGCACCTTGTCACCACCTTTCATGAAGGAGTTACATTCTATTCTTGGGGTGCCTTGTCCACCTTTTGTGGAGGAGTTACTTACATACTCTCCTATTTGTAGTCCTCACTTTGGCCATCTCATGTTAATCAGATTTTGATTTTCTCTATTTTGTCTTGTGCAATTTCTCTAATTGTGCTAATTTCAAATTGCTTTAGCATCTTGTGGTGTGCACTTGCTTCAACTAGTGTGATCACGTCTCCATTGCACTTGCATTATCTGGATTCTGGCAACAACTCTTATATGGTATCAGAGCAAACCTAGTAATCTTGTGTCAGGTTATGCTAGTAGTTTATTTTGAAATTTTTACTTTGCTTTCTTAGTTTTTTTTTTTTTTTAAATCCTTTGCATTTGAGAGCTTTAGTAGAGTTTTTTAAAAACTCATGCAAATCCATATGGATCTTGTTTAGAAATTTACTTCTGAGTTAGCATTTGCCAAGACATTTTGTCTAGATCTGTGGTTATCTTTAGCAAGGCGGAGGAATTCTGGTTTTGTCATTCTACAAGAATTAAAAAAATGAATCTCTGCATTCTGTTTGATTTATGCCTATGTGATGCCACCTTTAGTATAAATAAGTGAAGTTTTCCAGACTAGGCGCCTACCACTCCAGGGGCTGCCCACTCACAACACAAGCAAACAACACTTATGGAACTTTGCGCCAACTCTCTACTTTAGCGCAAGCAAACAACACTTCAGTTCTGCGGCAAGCTTCTATCCTTACAGTAGCAGCAGTATTTTTTGCAGACCCACACATCCTTTCCAACAGCCAACCAGGCTGTACGACGTCTAGGTTTAATGTTTTTTTTGTTTTTTGCAAAAAATCAGAACTACGCCTTTCTTTTGGGATGCCACTTGCTTTGTTTGCTGTCCAGAAGCTTCTACGCCTCTATTTTGGTGAAAACTTTTTTCCACAGTCCTCCCTGCCATGCCATCAGGCCGTACGGCACCAAGCAACAAGCTGTAATTAGTTTTTTGTCTTTTCTGAGTCAAAATTCTGGGCTGTTTGCTTTTGGACGCCCCTTCCTACTTGGCATCCCATGTGGAGCCCCTTGGACACTTGGCATTCTTCAAAACTATCTTTGCTTCATTATTTTCAGTTAAAATTGACCTATTAAAACAAAAATCAGTGAATTTGACTGAGTATTTAATTTTTTAGACAGTTTTGTATTTTGGGGATTTTCAATTAAAATTTGTATCTTCGACCTACGAAGATGAAGGGTGAGGTCCGGGTTGGCGAGAGGTCAATTCCTCCTCACACAAACCTCCTTTGGATTTCCCATTCTGTGTTGAATCTGACGAGTGGTTAGAAGGCCACTTTCTCTCCCATAACAAGCATTTTTTTAATGTTTTAGTGCTTTTTTTTGCAAAAATACTAGTTTACGGGAAAATTGTAACTTTAATATCTTGCAAATGGTAGCTCGATGTTGGGTGCCATTTTTTGCAAAAGTGCTTGTAATTAAATTATTCACAGTTTAGAATTGCTATTTTTCAAAAATGCACTAGTTTATAAAGCGCCAAAAATTTGAGTCTCCTGAGACGCATTTTCCGCTGAGTCCGACGCCCTGTTTGCTTTAGTCTTGCACTGATTGCTCTAAAACGCATTTTTGACTGAGTCTAACATATTTTGAGTGTGAACTTGCATATTTGGGGGTGGCTCAATATTTTGGGGGGGTGTGATTGCTTTTCACAACTTGCAACTTTACTTTCATTCTCCTTTTTGCATAAATTCACAACTTGCAATCAACACAACTTCACCTAAATTTAGCTAAAATAAATGGATTCTTATCAACTTAAACCCCTAACACCCTTCAACTATCATGAATGGAAGGTTAAAATTTCAATCATTCTTATAAGTAAAGGGCTGTATAGGATCACCATGGGTACAAAAATAGAACCCAACACAGATGCTGAAAAGGTCAAGTGGTACAACCATAGTGATGAAGCCTTTAGATTACTGAGCTTGTCTGTGTCTTCAAAACTTCTCTTCCACTTAGAATCCTCCCAAACTCCTAATGACATATGGGACACCTTAGAAAAGTTTTTTGGGAAGCTTGATGAGATGAGAGGTCATGAGCTCGAAAATGAACTCATAAGTCTAAGTCGTAGCAACTGACACCCTATAGGACTTCTTCACTAAGTTTAAGACCCTTAGATTGAAATTGAAAGAGTGCAAGATAGAGAAGAAATATGATCAACTCATACTTTCTATTCTCGCAAAGTTAGGTCCAAGCTATTCAGTCTTTGTCTCCACTTTCTATGCCACAAAAAGTGCCCTTAGCACTACATGAAAAATGCCTTTTTTGGATTCATTCATTGCTGACTTGACTAGGGAGCAAAATAAGCTAATTCAAATGGGCACAATGAAGTCTACTCAACCCCAAGCCTTGATAGCTGGAAATGGTAAGGATAAGACTTCAACAAAAGAGAAGAAAAAAAAGAATAAGGACCAGGAGAAGAAGAAAGAAAACACCAATCCTACCAAAAACAACACTGAGTCTTCATCCTCCAATGCTAAACCTAAAAAGGAGAAGGTTAAGTGTGCCTATTGTAAAAAGATAGGGCATGATGAACACAAATGCATGAAGAAACAAATAGATCACCTAACCCATCTTCTAGAGAAAAACAACATAGATGTATTAGAGTCCATCAAGCAGAATTCATCTACCCAAGATTCTACTAAGGCAAAAGGCAAGCATAAGGAGAAAGAAAAGGGCAAGGCCCTTGTAGCAACTGTAGCTTCTACATCTTCTTGGTCATAGACTCGGGTGCTTCTCACCACATGGGCTCTTCACTAGTTGAGTTTTCATCTATAGAGCCTTGTAACATGACTTCAATTAGTTTGGGTGATGACACATCAGTTTCCATTGCAGGGAGAGGGTCAGTTGAAATGGAAAGAGGAACATTCAAAAATGTTATAACTGTTCCTTCTCTTTCAAATAATCTCCTATCAGTATACCAAATCACTCACATTGGTTGGAGCATGAGAGTTGAGTTTTCACCAGATTCAGTGTCTATCAGGGAGTTGCATAGTGATACTACAGTGGCAGTGGGTAGGGCAGATCACCAAGCTAGGTTATACAACTTCTCACATTTTTCATCAGATTCTTCTCCAACAGCATTACTGACTCATTTAGATGGAGTTAGCAAATTATGGAATGAGCGGTTTGGCCACCTTAACTACTGCTACCTTGAGCAACTTTACAAATATGACATGGTTATTGGCTTGCCTCGTGTCCAATTCTCAAAAGGACTTTGCGAGGGGTGCTCCCTTGGGAAGCATCCCGAAGCAAAATTTAACAAAGGCAAAGCTTGGAGGGCTTCACAACCTTTGGAGTTAGTCCAAAGTGATGTATCAGGACCCTTTCCCAAACCATCTTTCACAAGGGCCAAGTACATCCTCACTTTCATTGATGATTTATCTAGGTACACTTGGATATATTTTATCAAACAAAAGTCTGAAGTATTTGAAAATTTTCTAGACTTCAAGGCTCTTGTTGAGAAACAGAGTGAAAAATCCATCAAGGTTCTTCGAACTGATAATGGAGGGGAGTATGTCAGCATCAGGTTTAAGCAGTTTTGCACCATAGAGGGGATTGATTTGCAGCGCATAGTCACTTACAGTCCTTCACAGAATGGGGTTATAGAATGCAAGAATAGGTTCTTGAAAGAGATGGATAGCTGTATGATTCACTCTAAATCCTTAGCACCATAGTACTAGGCCGAAGCCATCAATTGTGCTTACTACATTCAAAATAGGGTTCATCACAAAGCTTTAAAAGGGATAACACCCTTTGAATCTTGGCATAAAAGGAAATCTAACGTTGAGCACCTTAGAGTTTTCAGATCCCCAGCCATGGCCCGCATTTTGAAGAAGAAATGCAAAGCTATGAAATGTCAGTCCAAGATTTGCATCTTTGTAGGATATTCAGATGGTATTAAGGGATATCACCTTCGAGATCCCATCACTCATGAGTTATTCATCGAGAGAAGTGTCCATTTTCAAGAGAGTTCTAGAGACTCAACACTTGACACTTCTTCTCCCTCATCAGATCTACTTCTTCATGATGATTCCTCATTAGATTCAAATCAGCCATAGCAGGTTCTTGAGCCAGAGTCATCTTCTTCTTCTTCAAGTTCAAACAGTGAGGATAGTGATACATAGTCATCCACCTCTAGTCAGTCAAAGGATGAGGAGTTAGCACCTGACTCGCCCACTTCTGGGCCACTTTGGGCCAGACATACACTTGAGAGTGCTGGCACTTGGGCAGGAGATCTCGCAGATGACAGACGTACTAGGGGGGATTTTCAGAGAGATCCACATGCCTTCTTTGCTTCAATTTCAGATCCATAAACCTTTCGAGAGGCATCAAGGGTACCTAAGTGGGATAATGCTATGGAGGAAGAATATTCTTCCTTAATAAAAAATCACACTTGGGATTTGACTTCACTTCCTAAGGGAAGAAAGATGGTTCGATGTAGGTCGATATATCAGACCAAGTTTGCAGCAAATGGGTCAGTTGATAAGTACAAGGCATGATTGGTCACCAAGGGTTTCTCATAGGTGGTAGGCATTGACTACTCAGAGACCTTTGCACCCATTACAAAGATGAATTTTATTTGACTCACCTTGGTTATTGCCGCAGCACATGGTTGGGATGTCCATCAGATGGATGTGAAGAGTGCCTTTCTTCATAGAGACTTAGAGGAGGAGATCTACATGGAGCAACTGCCAGGATTTATTCAAGATTATTTCTTAGTATGTAGACTTAGGAAATCTATCTATGGCCTCAAACAGGCCCCTCGAGCTTGGTATGCCAAGATGGATTCCTTCTTTCTCACAACAGGTTTCACTAGGTGCCATTCTGATCTCAATGTCTACTTCTTGTGACAGGATGATTCGCTCTTGATTTTAGTTCTAATTGTTGATGACATTTTAATCATCAGGAGTTCTTCATCGGATATTGCAGCGGTGAAGGCATCTCTCCAGGATAGATTTGACATGACAAACTTGGGTTTGTTGTACTACTTCCTTGGCATCAAGATCTCACAGTCAGATTCAGGGATTTTTCTTGCAGAACCTAAGTATGCTCTTGACTTATTGGCTCAATTTCACATGGTTGATTGCAATCCATCTCTGACTCCCTTTCTATCAGGATTCAAGCTTGAGGATGATTGTTCTTCACCATTTGTTGATGCCACTCGATATCGACAACTTATTGGTAGTCTCATCTACTGGACTCACACCAGGCCCAACATTTCATATACAGTGGGATTTGTCTCCAAATTCATGCAGGAACCCCATGAGCTACATTGGAAAGTAGCTAAGAGGATCTTGCATTACATACAGGGTTCACATAGATATGGGATTCATTACAGATTTGACATAGAGGTTACTTGGTTGGATATACAGATTCAGACTGGGCTGGTGATTCACAGACTCGCAAGTCCATTTTTGGTTATAGTTTCTCTCTAGGTTCTGGTCTTATTAGTTGGTCTCGCAAGAAGTAGAATGCTATTGCTATATCATCCACAGAGGTAGAGTACAGGGGAGCTGTTAATATAGCTACTGAGGCTATTTGGCTTCAGGGGATACTTTTTGAGTTTGGCATTCCTATCAAGCAGCCCACCATCATTTATTGTGACAACTAGAGTACCATTCAAATTTGCATCAATCTAGTTCAGCACCAGCGGACCAAGCACATAGAGATTCACATGCATTTCATTCAAGAGCTTATTCATAGTTAGGTCATTGACTTGATATTTTGCTAGTCTTCAGAGCAGGTTGCAGACATCTTCACCAAACCTTTCACTAAGAGTAATTTCATTCATCTACGAGCTCTTCTTGGGGTGAGGCCCACATCTATAGTAACATCATCTTCTGGGGGGCCTTCTAGCCTCTTCTTTTCTTTTATGTCTCTCTTTTGGGAGGGATTTTTTTCCTACGGATTTTCTCCTTTTCTCTATCTTATGGGAGATTGCATTTGTACATGGGTACCTCATCAGGCCTAGTTGTTGGGACCCATCTTCTATTTCCACACTGCCCACCTAAGCTACGCTTATGGGGGGGTATTAGTGTAGGTTTTTATTTTTCCCTATTTATTAATTAGAGAAATTGTATTTCTTGTGCATACATGGAGTTTTCTTATATTTGTGGGATAGGCTAGCTTATGTGGAGGTGTGTGTCATAGATGTGTCATAGATGTCATAAGTAACTCCCTTGATGGGAGTTACTTCTCTATTCTTAGCACCTTGTCACCACCTTTCATGGAGGAGTTACTTCTATTCTTGGGGTGCCTTGTCCACCTTTTGTGGAGGAGTTACTTACGTACTCTCCTATTTGTAGTCCTCACTTTGGCCATCTCATGTTAATCAAATTTTAGTTTTCTCCATTTTATCTTGTGTAATTTCTCTAATTGTGTTAATTTCAAATTGCTTTAGCATCTTATGGTGTGCACTTGCTTCAACTAGTGTGATCATGTCTCCATTGCACTTGCATTATCTGGATTCTGGAAACAACTCCGATAACTCCATCACCATTACTGTTTATAACTGCATATGGTAAATTTTATAATTCCCACCTTGTTATCACTAGATCGTGTCATTTTTTTATTTTGATGGAATATCCAATTACACTATTTTGTTGACTACTCATTTGAGGGGGTGTCAAGGGATTATCAACCACCTTTTATGGCATGAACCATTCGAATTAATGACTTTTGCATTATTTAAAAATATGTTATTGTGTCTGTGTCTGGTAATGCCTTCTCAAATAAAGGTAAATTGTACACTTAGTATTGGCCACTTTCATGGCTAAACTAAGATTCAGTTTAATTTCTATAAAATGACATAATTTAAGCATTAAAACTATCTAAATTATCCAAATTCATTTTTTTAAGGGATTTAATTACCCAAAAATGTGAAAAGGCTTGTTTATTTGGTGTATTACTCTATATGCACTAATAACCTAGTTTGATTTAAATCATGGCCTAATTACAACCTAGTAATTTGGCATTTTTTGTATGTCAAGTGATTAATTCAAAATATTTAAAATAATTGTCAAAAGCCAAAAAATACTAAGCAAGATTAATTGCATTGTAAATCTTAATTAACTTTCCTAAATAAAAATTCTAAGTTGAATTAGTTAATTTTATTTATCTAAGAAAGAAGTTTTAGCTAAATATGAAGTCAAGGGTCAAAGAATCTAATAAAGTGATTTATTATTTTCTAAATATTTTAAAATTATGAGTCTCAACCTCAAAAATATCTAAAATAAGTTATCATGCCTCAAAAATATCTGAAACTGAGGTGTCAAGATTTCATTAGTGCTTTGACCCACCACAGGGTTAGCCTGACTCAACATAGATTATTTTAGACTCAATCAAAGTTAGAATTTAACTTCACATTCCTAGGATTAGATTTAGTTCCTAGATCTATAAATACAAGTGTCCACATCATATGCCAATAAGCTTTTTTGTGTAAGGTTATTCTCCTATAATACCTTCAAAAACCCATTGAGAGTAGTGTCATAATGTCCATTTTATGTCTAGCTTCACACCAAGCCACAAGTGACCATTGGAGAAGTGTTGCCACCATGAATAAAGATTTTTATAATGCTTTAATTGTCATAAGAGACCATTGGAGAAGTGCTACCACCATAGAGAAATATTTTTAAAAGTCTATAATTGTTATAAGTGACTATTGGAGAAGTGCTACCACCATAGAGAAACATTGTTAGAAGACTCTAATTATAATATACTGAACATAAATTACTTGTGTTGTTTTTATCTTTATTTTGTGATATTGTTTACTATGTTATGTTCCCCCTAGTTCTTGGTCAAGAGTGTTTAGTTCTAATATATTGTTATGCTTGATTTTTTATCATTTGGCCTAACAAGGAACTACTCATTATTTGTTATGCTCTTCAAATTCCTAAGATACAATTACTTAATAGAATATAGAATTCCCAAATATAAATAGAAAGAGATTTAATAAAAAATTATAAGAGTGTTTATTTGAGCTTCTAATTGAGTATGAATAATTTGACAAATTTGTGATAATAACAAGTGAGATGACTTAAAAATCTTCAAAAAAATTTAAGAGATTTAGGTTTTGGTCAATATTACACAACCTCAATTTTCTTAGTATCCACTTTAATCCCATTGACTAAGATAATGTGATCAAGGGAATACCTATATAATACGATAGTATTACTTGGAGAATTTTACATATATTTGATTATTAGTTTATCCAATTACTTTGACCAGTTCCTTAGGATAACATATAAATAACCAACCCTTAATGTCATTAAAATAATTACAAGAAGACATGAATGCACTCGACATACAATGAATGTTTCATTTTCTCATTAACTTCAAATTTTGAAAGAAATCATTCAAATAATATAAAACTATTATAGAAATTGCATTCATAACAAATAACTTAATATAGTTGTAAAGATTTTGCAATCTTACTACAAGCATTTCTGTATGTCTCGCTTTCAATCTGAAAACCAAACATTAATTCATAGTAGTTTTTAACAAAAGCGTAGAACATGAATCTTTGAAAATTGAATTCTCCCTATGAGCTCCACTGTCTCTCAAAAACTACTTTTGGTCATGTGGAGAATATTTCAACAAATCAAAGTAATCATTGGAGAAGAAATGTATTTGATTGTAATGGAAGATGCATTGCGTACATCATGTCAACTTAGAGGATTTCCTTCTATTGTAAAAGACTACATGAGGATTTCATAAATCTAGGCATGAGAAGTTTTCATTCTCCACAAATGAACAATGATATTAATAAATATGGGCATGGGATGAAGATAAATTGCTTCATGATCATGCAGATGATGCAGCTGAGCTTTGCATAGCTCTATGGAAACTTTTTGTGGATGCACCATTTTAATAACGACTACAACATCTTGTCAAGATTGTTGAGAGAGATGATTTGTGCCGATGAGATAAATGTTTCAGATTTCTCCTTGTCCAGATTCACATTATAGACTCAATGTTTTCCCCCAAAGATTTCTTGGAAGTTTATAAAGATCACTGGTGGAGGTTTCATAGTCTTGTCTATTTCTTCGTCCTGACATGGTTAGAGTGATTCTGAAAGAACAGTCTAATGGAGGCTATTTAATCTAACAATTATTTCTTCCTTTGAAACAATCCAAAGTCATGCCATGTAAGATTAGTGATTTTCCCATTCATTCAATCCTCTGTATATAAAGCTATACAGTTATGATTTTTATTATTTTATACAATTGTAATTAAAGTTAAGTGTATTTGTGTATTCTTCATATCTAACTATTTCTAATAATAAATATTTATATTTATTATTAAAAAGCTATGCCACTTAGAATAAATAGAAATAATACTTTTCTATATATTAGTTTATAACAATCCACCCAAAAAAAAATAGTTTTAAGGGCATTTTATGGTGGATTTGTGGGACACAGTGATCAACTGTGGTCCCTCGGATGAAGACAACGTATCTCTTATTTGTTAAAGGGGAGAAATTCCCATTTGGGGGTGTGTTAATTACCATCTTATTTTGTTGCAGAGGGACAAGTATAGGCATAGAGGGTGTGCAAAGACAAAGATAGTGTTAAATACCATCTTATTTTTTGGCATTTTCATTTTAGTGAAATTATAGAGGCAAAGGCAAATGCATAGGTATATAGGGTACAAATAAAGGTATAGGTATGTAGGGTGCAAGTGAGTAGGTTTTCTATGTGGGTGTTGTAAATTAGTTTCAATTTATCACAACTTTTATTTAGAGTGTCTTTTCAAGTGCGGTGATCAACCCCAACATTGTATTATTGTACCCACAAATTTAATGTCTATAATTACATAAGGACACCGCCAATTCTACAAAATTCCATGTCTTATTTCATGCCTAGGCATGAATTTGTGGAAGTGAGCCAATCCCAAATCTAGCCTTTGGTATTTTATCTTGATCTATTGTGTAAGAATTTGAATAATACTAATAATAATGATGTGGATCAAATCCACCTTCCAAAGACTCAAAAGATAATAGTAGAGGATGCAATAAAATTGTTGAGATTGGTTCACCTAGAGGCTTTCAAATTAAGGCTCCACTGAATAAAGGAGGACTCCATTTCATACAATGATCTTAGATCATCTCTATTGAATATACATATAAGTATATCATGATGAGACCAAGTGATCCAAATCGCAAGAGGTCTAGGGGTAAAGGCTCTAGATGAGGATCTAAATGTGTTGCAATATTAAGTGAAATATAGTAGATAAACTAATAGAATTAAAGCATAAATCTTATTATTTTATACATTTTGTACATGGCATACTCTTTAAGGAGTTTTATGGTTTCTTATATTATATAGTTGGTAGTCGCCACACCCCACACCCTCGCCCCCCCCCCCCCCCCGCACCTGCCAACCCCATATATAGATAGTAGCACCACCCTTGCCCCTCCCCTACCCCATATATAGAGAGATAGATAAGGTATCTTACTTTCCAAGGGTTCAAGGAGGATATAATTTGGCCCTTATTTATATATACCAGTTCATTCAACTCTATATTGGTCAACTGATGTAGACTCTAGATAGTCGAACTAATGTCGATTGAGTACTTTGACCTCTTGTTTGAGTGCCCCATATATATAGAGGAGGGGGAAGGGGAGGGGGGAATTATCCATATATGGGGCTTCACCATCAAAAGAGCACTTGATCAAGGAGAGAGTGATAGTGAATTGCTTGACTAACTTAAGGGTCAAGGCCTTTAGGGACTCGATTGAGGAATTTCTTTTCCCTAGATCTCGTATCTTTGATTAAGTGCTAACTACATATATAGCCACCATCATATATATCATATAGAGAATAATTTATTAGTAATTAGATGACCATATATCTATCTGGGTGGTATTAGGTTTCTTTATATAGAGAGTATGCCATCAAGACCTCTCTCCCATATATAGATAAGGGGCAAGCTCCCTTAACGATCGATATATAATATGTGCTTACGAAATGAGTCCCTTTTCTCCCTCTACCCTAACCATTTAGGGGCATGGATGTGACCCCTAATCATATATGGGGCTTTACCATCGAAAGAAAACTTAATCAAAGAGTGATTGATACTGAATTGATTGGCTGACTTAAGGGCTAGGGCCTTTAGGCACTCAATCAAGGTATTCTCTCTCCATCGATCTCTTAACTATCGATCAAGTGCTTGTTATATATATATATATATATATATATATATATATATATATATATATATATATATATATATATATATATATATATATATATATATATATATATATATATATATATATATATCCCTTAATCTATTATTGTCAAATCTCTTATTGTCGATCAAGTACCGACTATATATATGTTGTGTGTGTGTGACAGGGGGTGGGGGGATATACATCTAATCAACACTTAATCAATAGTAAGAGATCGAGGTAGAGGGTGTGTGTGTGTGTGTGTGTGTGTGTGTGTGTGTGTGTGTGTGTGTGTGTGTGTGTGTGTGTGTGTGTGTGTGTGTGTGTGTGTGTGTGTGTGTGTGTGTGTGTGTGTGTGTGTGTGTGTGTAAGCTACCCATATCTATCTATATTATATACCCCATATAGATATAGAGGGGGTGAGTGCCTATCTATATCTTTCTCACCCTCTAAGAGAACTATAGATGGGGCCAAGCCACTTTGGACAAACATATAGTCTCTAGAGTCTTTGGGCCCATTAACGCCCTCCCAATAATCAATTTATCCCTATATAAACATATGGGGGGCCTATGTATCCATATGTGAGTGCCAACTATATATTTATAAAGAGGGATCATCAAGATTGACACTATAATGTTGGAATGACTACATTATTTTGGGCCTAATGGCTAATTTGGGCAGAGAGTTCTTGAAGCCCCATGCTTCTCCCCTATCTATATATGGGTGTGTGGATTATATGTATAGTGTGTCAAAAATAACTCTATATTATAGAGATCCTATATAATATAGATTAAAGGGCAGTGGGGCACTTCTCTATCCCTTAATGTGGTGACTGCAGTAAGTTCCTCATCATTTGGGGAGAGTAAAGGGAGGTGGGTATGTACCCCTCAATGTGGCCATGTATATTTATTTGGAAGCAAGATTCTTGAGTGGTCTAACCAGTATAGAAAATAGGTGGGTTGGGGCATACTGATTATGGAAATTAATCCACTTGGGCTTTGATGTGTGAATCTTCACCTTTTGATGGTTATAAAACTAGACTACTAGGTGTGTGTCATACTAATAAATTCTATAGAATAACATGGTATCTATAATTTCCAATTGGCATGGAGCAATATGGTATGGAGTGACCACATGACTGATGAGTAACCTACAAGTTATAAGTAAGGGCTTAGTGGTATGTTTGTAAAAATTAAGTAGAGGTTGTGTGAATTACTGTGAAAAACATGGAATTATGCCAAATAACATTGATGTTGCTTATGAAAAAATTATTATGTCATAGTGCCTTTAAACCTCACACAAGCTGAAGCTTCAAAAAATTACATACATCACACTAATTAATCATAGTTTTTCAACATGGATCCTAGTTTTATGTGAGAATTGCATAATGTTGGGAGCTATATAGAGGTGCTCAAAATGTGAAGGTTATGAGGCATGTTTTCTACCACTATGCATGATGTGCATGATGTATGGAGTTACAAATATTGGTGTGAGTGACTAAGGCACCCAACATAAAATCACAACATAGAATGGCTAAATATGGATCATCCAACCTTTCTTGAGAACTAATCATCTCGATTACATTAAGTCTAGGAAGATGTGCAAAAGCATGGATTCTAGATGTGTCTTAGTAAACTATTTTATTTTAGAATCACTTTGTCATACCACAAAAAATATATATACTAGTGTACAAAATGTTAAGCATGGGGTTGGGGGTGAATTAGTATATCATCAATCTTATAAACTTTCCCTTAATCAAATTCCACTTAACCATACAATCAAGATATGCAATAAAACTAAAATAATAAACACCACACAAGATAGAAAGAGACACCAATGTGAAAAAAACCATGGAGAACAATATCAAGTATATGAATGAGCACCAACTCAAACTACAATATTCGTAAGCACCAACTTGCAGGAGCACCAACCCTTTTGCTGAGTACCAACACAACAACTATTCATGAGCACCAACCCTTTTCTTTGAACACAAACATAGCAATTATTCATGAGCACCAACCCACAGGAGCACCAACCCCTTTGCTAAGCACCAAAATAGCAACTATTCGTGAGCACCAACCCTTTTTATTGAGCACCAAAACAACAACTATTCTTGAGCACTAACCCACAGGAGCATGAATCCCTTTGCTAAGCACCAACACAAAAACTATTCGTGAGCAGCAACCCACAAGAGCACCAACCCCTTTGATGAGCACCAACACAACAACTATTTGTGAGCACCAACCCACAAGAGCACCAACCCCTTTTATGTATTCCACAAAACTATCTCTCAATGTTGTTATCTCAATAAATGATAGTTCATTACAATATCTCTTTCCTCTATCTCCTTTGCTATTCTAAGTTAAATATAACAGTTACAAATCATACTCTATCTCTCATGTTACAAATGGCTTCTCAATCCTTTATTTATAGCTTTACGAATGGCCTTTGGCCTTCACCCTTTGTGACCCTTCAATCATCATGGAAAATGGTGCCAAACTTGCATGACCCTTCGTATCCTTGCATTTGAAAATTCATGTGGTGACCCTTCATAAGCAAAATCATTCTTTCCTCTTTTGTCTTTATCTTGCTCAAAGTGTCCCTTCATGAGAAATTGTGCCCTTTGTCTTTTGTCTTCACTTGGTGACTCTTGAAATTCCTCAAGATGACTCTTCATGGGAAAATGCATCCCATTCTTCTTTTGTCTTTACCTCATGACTCTTTGACTTCTCCATGGGCCCTCTTTTGACTTATATACAACCAAAAATCTATTCATTAATATTAAATAAATATTAACACACATTAGCCAAGATATAACTATTACAAACATCATTAAATGTAATGGGGCCTTTATTACCAATAATGCTAGACCTTTGACATCAATGAAAATATTTTCAACAATCTCCCCCTTTGTCATTGATGGCAACCTCAATCATGACACTGCCACATCCTAAAACTTGAACATACTATCATCTAAAAAACATATAGTAACTCCCCCTTACTATAGCAACTTGTACCTGTTCCATGTACCTATTTCTGTACCTATACCTATACCTGTTATTCTCCCCATTTGACATTAATGAAAAATGGCCTACTTAGAGCTAACACTTAGAGCCCCCTCAACTGATGTTGAACCTCAATATCAGGAAGTCATAGAAATTACTCCCAACTCCTCTCGTAGATCCTTGAATGTGTCCTTTGATCGTGCCTTTGAGAAGATATCTTATAATACATATAAATTATTTTCTATCCTTTGAGCATCTGCAATCAACTTATTTGAATATTTTCTTCTAATCTCACAACCTTCTACATAAAACTTTAATGTGTATCCCTGATCACATATTTGACTTAAACTTAATAGATTATGCTTAAGACTTTTAACATACAATACATTTTTAGTCTTGGTTCTACCATTATCCAAACTCAAAGTATCTTTTCCAACTATCCTAGCAGTGGTTTTATCTCTAAATTTCACTATGCCACCATTGATCTTATTTAGACTTATTAACTTACTCTTGTCTCCTGTCATATGCCTCAAACATCCTCTATCAATGAACCATGGCTGATCTTCATTTCTTGCATGCAAAGCTGTCTAAACCAACATAGAATCTTCAAGTTGTTTCTTCTACCATGAACATGTCTGAACCTTCTTTTTGATGAATGGAGCCTTGAAACTTTGGTCATTTTTTATTGACTCAAACATGCTTCTATAGTACCGAGCTATGTGTCTGAATTTGTTACACTTGTAACATATTATGGCCTCTTCATCAAAGCTTGATAGAAGAGAAAAAGAGTTGTAGCTTCTACTTGACTCTTCATAAATTTCCTTCTCCTTATTTCTGAAATTGTTATTTCTTTTTCAACATTCTATTTTCTTATGACCATATCCATTTGGAAAACATTAAAAATTTTAAACATTGCATATGCAAGAAACATTCTAATAGCCTCTAACCTTGTCACTGGTGTAAAAATTTCTTAAAAATCTATTCCCTCAAATGATATAAAAATTAATCTATCAACTCACCTTCTTATCATGAAACATAACCAAGACCCAATAGCATCCACCATGCTTCATTTTTTCTTAAAAGTGTCTCCTTGAGGCCTAAAAGAGACACCAGACATAAAGGGTCCAAGAAAAAAATATCAGGAGATTACCACATCTCCTCTGTTACTTCCTTGATTTTCTTGTGTCTTTCTCTTAGAATCTGTTTAAGCATGTCTAACTTATTTGATTTACTAACCTCATCATTCATGATGTTTTTCATCTTCTCAGCTCTTGAAACTATCTTATCTTGACAAGGCTCATGCTCAAATGTAACAAGAGATTTTTTACAGTCTATCTTATCTGATTCTTTATCTACTATAGCAAGTAATTTATTCTCACTCTTAAAATCAACCTGATCAACCTTTACTATTTTAGGGCTCCAAACTTGAATTTGGCTCTTCTCATATCTTTTAGAGACTCTGTATTCTTTGACATACCTTGAAGATCTCTTTACTTTATTTGAACATAATTTAACAATATGGCCAACCTTATGAAAACAAAAGCAAACAACATTTCTCATACCTTCTTCTTAAATGTGACTGAGATCTCCCTTTGTCTGATTACTTCTCCTCATACAGTCTCTTTCCCTATGACCAACATGATGACAAACAAAACAATGGCCATGAAAAGAATTTGAAAATTTGAAAGCATTGGGCTGCCTAATTGGCTTCTTTAATTTGCCTTTAAAATTTGCATCCTTCTTACCTTGGACTAATATTTCATGATCTTTCTCAACCTTGAATATGATATTCTCATGATTATCTTCTAAATAACCTAACTCAACCTTCAACTGATTACAATCTTCTTCTCTTGATTTCAAACTTGAATTTGCAACCTCTAACTGATTCTTAAGATCCTGAATAAATATCTTATTTTTTTTTACTTCTATAGCCAACATAGAATCCAAAATACACACCTAATCTTTAAGAGTCTCAACCACAAATTTCAACTCTTGATTCTCCTTCTTTAGCTACTTGGCCATCTTGTGCTTTCCCAATCTACCTTCAAGATATAAAACTTTTTCAAAAAGGAACCGGCTCTGATACCAGTTGTTAAGCATGCAATATACTGAGAGGGGGGGTGAATTAGTATATCATAAATCTTATAAACTTTCCCTTAATCAAATTCCACTTAACCATACATTCAAGATATGCAATAAAATTGAAATAATAAACACCACACAAGATAGAGAGAGACACCAGATTTAACATGGAAACCCAATGTGGGAAAAACCACAGAGAACAATCTCAAGTATATGAATGAGCACCAACTCAAACTATAATATTCACAAGCACCAAACCCTTTGTTGAGCACCAACCCATAGGAGCACCAACCCCTTTTGCTGAGCACCAACATAACAACTATTCATGAGCACCAACCTATAGGAGCACCAACCCCTTTGCTGAGCACTAACACAACAATTATTCATGAGAACCAACCCACAAGAGCACCAACCCCTTTGTTGAGCACCAACACAACAACTATTCGTGAGCACCAACCCACAGGAGCACCAACCCCTTTTATGTATACCACACAACTATCTCTCAATGTTTCTATCTCAACAAATGATAGTTCATTACAATATCTCTTTCCTCTCTCTCCTTTGCTCTTCTAATCTAAATATAACAATTACAAATCATACACTATCTCTCATGTTACAAATGGCTTCTCAAGCCTTTATTTATAGCTTTCCAAATGACCTTTGGCCTTCACCCTTTGTGACCCTTCAATCCTCATGGAAAATGGTTCTAAACTTGCATGACCCTTCGTATCCTTGTATTTGAAAAGTTATATGGTGACCCTTCATAAGCAAAAGTGTCCTTTCCTCTTTTGTCTTTATCTTGGTGACTTTTCATATTCTTCAAGGTGTCCTTTATGATAAATTGTGCCCTTCCTCTTTTGTCTTCACTTGGTGACTCTTGGAATTCTTCAAGATGACTCTTCATGGGAAAATGCGTCCCATTCTTCTTTTGTATTTACCCTATGACTCTTTGACTTCTCCATGGCCCTCTTTTGACTTATATGAAACCAAAAATATATTCATTAATATTAAATAAATATTATCACACATTAGCCAAGATATAACTATTAAAAACATCATTAAATATAATGGGGCCTTTATCACCAATAATGCTAGACCTTTGACATCAATGACAATATTTCCAACACAAAATTCTCAAGTGTAAATGGTTTAAATAACCTGATTTATTTATGTTGGTTAAGGTTGTGCTAGTATAGGTGGCAAGTGTGATGTAATATTCTTAGAAATTCATGTGACATTATTAGAATGGGGAAACAATGCAGTAATCTTGGATATCTTATTTCCCTCTAATATGGTGACACCGTGAGGATTTTTTATGTACACACCATGGTGGCTATGCATGTATGCATGCCCATGGATTATATCATAAACGTCCATTGGTGCTATATCAAAAATTATATCCTCTCTAAAATGATGGATAACATATGAAAAACATCATTTATGAGTGATATGTACACATTTGGTGTCATATTAATCGATCCATCCCAAATGGTAATCATGCATGAGGCATGGTTTGAATATTTATCCACTTGATGGTTTCCCTTAGACCCAAATCTATGATTAGAATAGGCATTTTACTTTAGGGTCTTATGTTATTGGTGTCATTATTGTGTTAATAAAAATGTTTGATATTTTATGTATAATTTGCATGTGTTACACCCCTTAAGTACATTTTTTTGATACAATATGTATTTTTATCTATAGTAATAATATGGGTGGTGTTATGACCCATATCTTTATGGGGAAATATTATGGGTTGTAATCTTGACCCATGATTTTGGTAATCATGGTATTTTAAGATTACTTAGGTAATTACCTATTGATGTGCCTATATAAACTCACACATGATTTAGGGGTACACCATAACTGATAAGTACATTATTATATTCCAAGATGGTTAAGATAATACAATATTAAAGGAGGTTACTGTACTAGGTTTTTCCCCATAAGGCTTTCCTAGGTGAAACCTTGTGTACCATGTAACATTATGTGTGTGAAATTTATTCTATTAAAATTTTATCATAAATATTATGCAAGTATTACTTCACTTGTATTGGTTTATCGATCATTTTATCTTAAGTTGGTATCAAAGCTAGATTTTATATTTTTTGTGAAGAATTAGGGTTTTGTTTATACATGATAAAATATTTCATTAGTTATGGATCTATGCATGGGAATATTTTTGTGAAATATAATTATAAAAATTATATGGATATAAATTAAAAAAATCAATGGTGAAGAAATTTTATTTTTGGAATCTCAAGATGAAAGATATTCTTATGGATAAATATTGGAGGGTTATTGTATCAAGTGTGTAACCTATGGGTATCAAGGAAGACAATTGGGAAAATATCGATAGGATTAGATTGTGTCTATTAGATATTATTTTGATTAACTTATCAATGGAGAAAACTTATGAGTAGTGGGAGAAGTTGGGGACAATGTATCAGACAAAATCTCTAGCAAAGAAATTGTTTCTCCAAAAGAAGTAGTATTCATTGAGAATGAATGATGGTAACTATGTACTTGAACATTTAAATTATTTAAATACCATGGTAATTGAGTTAATTTTTTTAAAAATTAAAATGGATGAAGAAAAGTGTATTAATTTGCATTGTTCTTTGTTTAACTCTTGAGATAGTTTAGTTATAAAAATAATTACTATTGAAACCAAATTAAAAATTGAGGACATATTAGGTTCCTTATTATCAAAATAAATGAGGTGGAAATCCTTTTAGGACTATGAAATAAATGATTCCTTGATTATGAGAGGTTGTTCATAAGAGAGAAATAAAAATAGATCCAAATAGTCAAAGTTTAGAGGTAAATCTAAGACTACAAAAAAAGATAAGAAAATGTTGGAATTATGGTAAAATGAGGCATTTGAAGAGAGATTGAAAATGTTTCTAGTCATGTATAAATAATAACCCCGAATGAAGACTTTGGTGATATATTACTTGAAACATCAAACTCACATGGATGCCAGGATGCATGTTTGATTGACTCGGATGCCCCTTTTCATTATAAAAAATTAATTATCATAGTGTTGTATGTAGATGACATGTTGTTAATTAGTAAAAATAAGGAAATGATTATTTATGTTAAGTCTCAATTACATTCTGAATTTGATATGATCTGATCTAGGTGGTGTAAAATTTATTTTGAACTTGGAAATTAAAAAAGATCAAATAAAAAATACATTATGGTCAAATCAATGAAAATATATTGAGATGACTTTGTAAAGTTTAGGATGACTAAAAATAAAGATGTAATTTCTTATTTTTTGGGTGGTAAAAAACCATTTTCTAAACAATGTCCTAAGACATAATAGGAAATTGAGGGCATGTCTCAAGTCTCGTATGCTAGTGTTGTTGGAAGCTTGATGTATGCAATGGTTTGTACCAGACCTGATCTTTCTCATGTAGTGGGATCAATGAGTATATTTATGTCAACTATGTGTAAGGAGAATTAGACTAGATGAAATAGGATCTTCAAGTATTTACACATCATGTTTAATTACATAATATGCTACCAATGTAATCCTAGTGAAAGCAAGATATTAATTCTAAATGTCTTTGTGGATTTTGATTTCCATAGATGTATTAGTGCATATGTATTCAAAATTTTAATTGAATATGTAATTTGGATGAATAAATGCCAAAAAAGTGTTACTATATTCACCACATTGGATAAGTATATGGTTGCCACTCATGCAAGCAAGGAAACAATTTAGCTTAAAAGGTTATGTTCCAATGTTGGGTTCATTCAAAAGGCTTTAATGATATATCATGAGAATCAAAATTAAATTTTTCTTGATCAATTTCTAGCACACTTTTCAATCAATATTAGTGATAAGATGTCAGATACTCAAATTATAATAATCAAGTAAGAATATAATGACCCTATGAGTGACTAAATGTTCTATGTTACAAGACTATGCTCTCTAGAATGATGTAAGTCAAATGGCAGATAAGGAACTACAAAATATATTTAATAAAATATTTCTTGTACCTCTATATGAGTCTATATTGTGTTGAAGAAGTTTCAATCATTTATTGACATATGTCACATAGTTAGGGATTGAGAAATTAAAATTATTACAATGAATAAGTTAAAAGTATGGGTCCAACCCTCTAACCACTACTAGTGTAAAATTTCCAAGTAAACTAACTTTCAAATAAATAGCGAATGATAAAAATAATGATGCAAAAGCAATAGTTAACTTAGTTTCACAACTACCTAATCAACTTGTTCTCTTAACTCCATCAAGGAGTAAGTTTACACATTTACTATAACCTTCTCATAAGGTATTATTGACACACTTCAAAAAAACCCCACATCAATTCCAAAATCATCTCCAAACTTCTTAATGCTACTTTTCATGTTGTGTCAATCTAACTGACATAAATTATGTGAATGATGATCCTACATAATAACATTTATTTTTTTTTCTAATATTAGTTTTCATTAATTTTATCACAAAAATATAAAAAATTAATAATGAGACATCCTTAATTGAATATATCTAATCAAACAACCATATGCAATATTTCTTAATTTATAACTTGCCCCCAATCTATGTTACCCAAAGGGAATAGGTAAACAACTAGATAGACTTAAAAAAGGCTCCATCCTTACATATGGGTGTATAGTCCTCATTGTAAGGTATACATATTGATATATGAAGAAGGTAGTTTCCATATATACTAAATTAGTTTAATTCAATATTTTTTTAAAAAAAATGCTTTGAACATTAAAAAGTGTGAGCTTTATAGGTCCTCATCACATTGAATATACATTTGATTTGGGACATTCTTTCAATTGAGATCCATATAATTAGTTTAGCCAAGCTAAATTTAATTTAAAATTATTATTTTTAATTGAAAAACAAATATATTTTATCTCATGTGATGAACTATTATAATATATAAGCATTAAGTTGTATTTACTAGTTTCTATCTCAACTTCATTATTCTGTAGATATATCTTACTCAAAAAAATTATAAATTTATATCATGATGATAAAATTTGAGATTTTTTCTATATACTAATCTATTTAGTAGGGATGTCATACAAATCAAGTTAATTAATTGTGTTACATGGGCAAACTTATAAATTTTTTGATGTAGTATTATGATCATATGAATGCTCTATAACCTGATCTCAAGCATTAAATTTTAAATATTAAAAAGATATCTATTGAAGTGGGTAAAGACATGGTATTCTTGATACAATATTAAAATATCTTCTCTAGATTTTGCATAAAATAAACAAACTAGACATAAATAAATTCATAATGGAGTTAAATACATATTTATTATGTTATAACCACATTGTCTTTTTCCTTGAATTATACAAGATGAGTTCATTAGTAAAAATAACAACAGATGGTAGAGGCAGTAGATAGGAGAGTTGTTATTACAGTACTCCAAATGCCTAACCATGGCCATGACCATGATAGTCCCACAGGAACTTCCAATAAGCAATCAACTACAATATGTTTCTTCCAATTTTGTTTAATGCTAGCCAAATGAGCCCTTCCCACAACTACTACAAGTGAATTAGAATTACTTTCAATTTTTAACAAGCTAGTAGCCATATATAAATCCCTCTCATTTATCACTTCATGCATTTTTGTCAAGTACTTATAAATCCATGAAAGTGGCTTCCCTGAGGTTATTATTAGTAGGTAAATAATAACAAACAGTATTTTTTTCCAGTATCTCACCTTTGCCCATTCTCTTTGGTTTGTTATATTATATCTCTCTACTTCTTTATGTGTAGTCTAGACCTCAGAGCCAAGAACTTTAGCTTTGTGACCATACTTTTACAAAGTCCAAGCCTTAAGTTACCACACTAAAGCATGAGAATTTTTCTTCCTCCAAAAAAGAACCATGATATTAATAAAAATGGGTATGGGACAAAGATTATTTGCATTAGAGCCATTAACAATATACATTTGAGCTTCACACAACTCTCTAAAAACTTATTGTGGCCACAACGATCTAATAACAACTACAATATCTTGGCATGACTATTTAGAGACATGATTTGTGCCAATGAGATAAATGTTGCAGCATTCTCCTTGGTTATATTCACATTGTAGAAGCACTATTTTCTCCCAAAGCTCTTCTAGAAGCTTATAATGTGCATCTTTTTTATCACTAGTGGGGTTTCATGGTCTTCTCTACTTCTTGCTACCATGGTTAGGGTGAGTAGTCTTGTCTATTTTTAGAGATGATAAATAGTTCAGAGTACATGTGTATATATATGAATCTATTAAATATATTCATGTGTAGATTGATTATGAAAAATCATGAAAGCCACAATCAAAGCATAGGAAAACATGACATGTAAATACACACAAAAGATCTACAAACAATTTAATCAATAATAAAAAAGAATTCAAGAACAATCTTTATTTTATTTATGTGAGAAATTTAATATATAAGTTTATATAATATTATTTAAAATATGTATGCTAATTATTAATTATTCAAATTAATATATTTTATATAATATTATTCTATATATATATATATATATATATATATATATATATAGATATATATATATATATATCATTCAAACAAATAAACCTATTAATAACTATATGGTATTTTTTAAAATATTGTAGATAATACAAATCTATCAATTTATAATGAATGATATATTTTTTTAAAATAATTTTATTAAGAATAATTTATATTATCTAATTTATTAAAAAAAAAAAATTGTATTCAAATTCAATTCAATATTATCTTATATATTAAAAATTAAATTATGAATATATTTCCCCAAACATGTCTAAACACCTTTAAAACCCCATAAATATTAGTTGTAAGGGAAAAAAGGGCCATTTGTGCCCTTGTAGCTGACAAATTTGTGATGGTTCAAGTATTTTTATCATATATAAAACTTGGCTATTTGATTTCTTCACTCATTCATAAAAACATTCCCAATTTCTTTGTCATATATTTCATAAAAACATGTTCAAATGGATGCATTATATTGAGGTGCCAGAATTTTTGTATCTATAAATTGTATTGCATAGTTTTTATTTTGCTCAATAATTTTGCAAGATTAAATTGTTGTTTATCTTTTTGTGAGATGAGTTTTTAATTTAAATATTAGTTCACATTATTTTTAATATCATAATTTTTTGGTGCATGAATAATTATAGTGGAGCGCACACAACAAATGGGGTTGTTAATGCATGCAACAATCAAAATTAAAATAGGCAATAGAAATAAGAGGAAGGGATGTGAAAATGCGAAACACAAATTAGGGTGTAAGTTATAGATGGAGTGTTACATTAAAATTTTATTTTATTTTTTATTTCATGATTATTTGGTGCATGAATAATTATGGATGAGTAATGCACACAAGAAATGGATTCACTGGTCTATGCATCAATGGAGAATATAATAGGTAACACAATTATGAAGAAAGGATGAGGAAAGGCAAAATGAAAATTAAGGTGTAAAAAATAAATCAAATTAGAATTTATGGTTTAAGAGTATTCATTTTATAGATGTGTTTTTTATTGATTGAATTATAGTTATATATTTTTTGTATTTATCGGTCATTAATTGTTTATGGCATATTTTACATTTTTTTTGTTTTTAATGTTGATTATTAAAATTGAACACACTCACTACATTATAATGCACCACCACCCTCAAATGTAATTGTAGAATGTTTTATGACATAATTAATGTTGGTTGTTAAAATTAAATACACTTACTCCATTATAGCCCACCACCACCACGAATACCATTGTACAATGTTTCTCGACATAAATATTCAAGATATAAGACCCACGTGAAAAAGAAATAAAAATGAATTGCATGGAGAAGTGGACGAATCTCAAGGTAGAAAAATGATAGATCTAAAAGTTTTCATAAAAAATGTCGATGATGAAAGACAATGAAAGATCTAATGTGAAGGAAAAGTGTTCCAATAAAAGCATAATTTAAACAAATGAATAAAATGTACAAAAACATGACAAAAACACTATAATTATATGTATTGTACTAAAATTATGTATCTACATCTATCTTATCGACAAAAATGCTATAACTATATAACTTGTACTAAAATTATGTGTTTACATCTACCTTACTACAATCTATGAATCACCTTGCACATTTAAACAATGTGTCCCACATTTGGCACCCAACTTGAGCTCTATAAGCAAGGCCTCATACTCATTCAAATTGTTTGTGTAAATAAAACTCAAATTAAATGAAAACCTATGGTTCATTAGGGGAAATAAAACCACATCAGTCTTAAATCCCTCCTTTGAGCATGCTCCATCAAGGTACATTCCATAAATTTGATGGATCTATTTCTCTATATTTTTGGTAGAGAATATGAGTCAGACAAACTTTTTACAAAGTTTTTCAAAAAAAAAAATTACCCATATATAATAACTTATTTATTTAGCTTGTATGGGATCTTCAATTACATGTATCACCCTTTTCTCTTTACATAATTTGAAATTTTCTACCTCTAATGGAATAATGGCAGAAGACACGTACATCTAAATGTTTCCACTTAATGATGCAACCCATTTTATTAATAATAACATTTTCCACCTAGAGAGTGGTCTACAATTGAAATATCCATTACTCGAAACTTCATTAGGAAGGTAACTAACTACAAAATTAACACTTTGACATGTTATACTATAGGCACTTCTCTTAAATCCATTATAAAAATAAATACCATAGGAAGTGGATATCTTGAATCAAATTTAATATTTGGTACCAATTACATTATAATTTTGGAGGAAGCCAAGTCTAACATACGATTATGTAACATCCATTTACAATTATGGAAATATAAAATGGTTTAATTTTAACAAAGGGAGGTACATAGGTATATTAGGGGTGTATATTTATCTTCTAATTCATTGACCTTATATGGATAATCTTTGCTTGCTTTTGGTATTGGAATATAAACACTTAAGTATGCAAAAACTCTATTCCTATGCCTGATAGAAATAGGGACATGCATTTTTAGCTAACTCAAATGTGTGATGTATTATAAACAGTGTAGAACATGTGCCATCTCATAAACATTAAAATCAACTATTAGGATTATAAAAGGTAATGTGCCATAATTGGTGTTGGGTATGTAAGGGTTCAATATATGATCTATAGGTTTACCCATTTCTTGGTATTTTTTCTAGGCAATACTAACCGATAATACAAGATCTTTTGACATCTTCAGCTTTTCATTTTTATTCTTACCTTGGGGTGTTCTTGGCTCAAGACTAACTTTAGTAAGTAGATGCATTTTAACTTTAGGTCTAGTTACATATATTATTTCCTTAACATCCTATGTTGGGATTAAATTCTTATAAAATCATACATTTTATTTGCATATGTAGAGAAAATGATATGATCATTTTACATTTTTATAACAATAGAGATTGCCTTATTATCCTACTTTGCTATAACAATGATTTTTTGGATACACAATCTTTCTTTCTTTTCTATATTTTTTATTTTACTTTTCAATTTTTAATCACTCTTAACTTGGATAAGAAAAACACAAGTCAAGGGCTGGATATATTCATATGAAGTTGTACCTCTTATATTTATTAATTATTATTTGTTTAAGCTAATCAAATACATGCACAATAAGTATATAAGACTCTACCATGTTAATTGAAATATATTAAACATTTAACATGTGTATGGACCTTCCATCATCTGTCTCACTTTATTTGACTTCCTCTTCACCACAATCAACTATAAGATCTATGAAATATTGAACATGAGGCATGAATTAAGTTTCACAATAGTCAAATTCATGGTACTCACACTGCTTCCACATTATTTTTAATAGGATCAAGGGTATCCCTTTCCATTGGTCTATTGTTAGATCTTATTCCACAAATAAATGACTCATACCTTTCTCTTGACCATGGCCCTTTTCTTGATCTTGTACACTATATCTTGGTTATGGACCTTATTTGAATTATAAAACTTATTTTTGGTAGAAAGAAGCCCCTTTTCATTCTTTTCTACTATGTACCTTATATCTGTAAGAGCTTTCATCATTTTTTCCATATTCTCATCTTGTTTAAAGGCTTTTGATTATATATTTTTAATCATGGGCACTCAACTTAATCTTACCTCTCTCAAAATATTTCTTAGTAGATTTGATATTATTATCAATATTTATGGCCATGGTGTAGGTTTGCCTTTAGTTTATGGGTTATTCTGCATGCAATAGAAACCAATTTTGATATCAAAGGAATCATAGTACATCACCAAACACATGGATTTATTAGGTCTTAAATTATCAAGGACTCTTATCATATTCTTGACAAAATTATTGTTAAACTCTTTAACAGTCTCATTAACATGTTTTCTACTATGGTACGAGGTCATATATATATAAACAAAATTGGGTTTATTTTTTGATCATAATGAATTTTAAATAACCTTTTTAATTCATTCTAAGAATTAATACTTTTTTTATGAAGTTTATTGTACCAACCTCTAGCTCTTACCATCACATCTTCAGCTTTATGTTGCAATCATCAGTGACCTTAATGAAATATTTTATGTGCTCTTCCCATGACATTGCATTATTATCCTAAAATTTTGGTATTACTTTCCTTAAAGAATCAAGGAATATGTTAGGAAACATAAGAATACTTTTTTAAAAAAACAATTTTAATGTATCTCAATAATTCCAATGCTATAAGACAAGTATGTTGCAGTTTTTACCCATGTTTTAGATTATTAACTTCATTCTGCAAATGTCAGTTTAAGTTATTATTTTTATTCATATTAATCATATTATTTTTATATCTATTAACAAATATTTATTTATTTTTCATGATATTTTGACAAACATGACCCAATGGTTCAAGAGACTCAAAGATGCTTTTGGTATGGAAACCAAAGCTTCTTTGACCTCCAAATATTAGGGTGATCTAGTATTTGAACAACCTTCTTCTTAAATAGGGGTACACCTAATAGAAGTAGTGATTGGGATGTTTATTTTTTCCAAATAAGGGGTATTTTAAAAAGATCAAATTTATATTAGTATCTATCATTTAACCCCTATGTAGATGTCAAATAAAGGAAAATTCCTGACCTAGGGTGTTTTTATCACTTTATAAATATTAAGGACTATTTGAAACCTTTGAGGACAAGAGTCTTTCACTAATCTTTTTAAACCTTACATTTTCATATTTTTAGAAGGGTTAATAAAGTCATTTGTAACAAAATTTAGAGTGACAAAGGATGAAGGATAACCTAAAGATCCAATAAGCTTCCAACTAGGTGGTTATTTTCTTTAAGGGTTTCCTTTGGGTTGGAAAATTATTTCTATAGTATTTGAGTAGGATCTACCTTGAAAGATGACT
>JARHVA010001441.1:222500-277500 GCA_037957365.1 Torreya grandis
ACATACCAAAGTAAAAAAAATTATACACTCCTAGAACTTCTCAAATGACTCCAATGCTCCACAGACCTTGAAAATACATGTTTAAATAGAGAAATACCAAATTAATCCATAAGCTATTGAAATATAAAAAAATAAACATTATAAGTAATACACTTGGTTTGGCTAGTGATTTGATAGTGACCCTTGTTTGAGGTCTTCTACTCTTATTAGTTTTTCTTTTCCTTCTCAAACTAGTCTCAATGCTCCACTTATTACTTATCTATTTCCTCAACTATCTTAACATGTTTCCAAACTTTAATTTCTTTATAGTATTTTTGAAGTTCCCAAGCTTCCATTCCTATATATGGTACTCTACCTTTTCTTCTAAACCCTAAAGTTATTGCCCTTACAAAAATGTTGTAATATGTAAATTCAAGTCAAACTACTCTCATTGATCTCAAAAGTCAAGCTCTACTCTCAATTCACATGATATATTATACAATCCCTTGTGTTCGTGATATCCTTTCTTACCCTTTGTCTTCAGAATCTGTTCCTTCACAATTTGAATTATTGAATTGTAAAAGGGATCCTTCTCATCATACCAAATCTTATATGCTTCATCTTTAGAATTTTCACAAAATAATAATTTTTTCACAAAGTTATTTCTTAATTTTTGGTTAATCTTTAACATTGATTTTGGATAACAAATTTGTAAATTTTGGGAACAGAAAAAAAAACATGATACTCCATTTAGAATTAGGTTATACAGTAAATTAATTATATATATTTAAAATACCACCTCATTTGATAATATTCATTTTTAAAATATATTCATATATTTGTATTTTATTTTGACAAGGATTTTCAAGGTTAGTTTATATTTTTCATAAAAATGTATGAATACTCGTAAAGTTATACAAATTTTCAATGTATGAAATTTTTAATATTATAAAAATAATTTTTAACATATGTTTTACACTAAGAATTTTTGTGGCTATTTATTTTGTTTTTTAACATATGTTTTACACTAAGAATTTTTGTGGCTATTTATTTTGTGTGCGCATATATATACACACACACACACACACTTTTACACACTTTAAGGTGATCTGAAATATGTAAAAATACAATTTTTTTTTAAATGAAGAAAGACATGTTTATATATATATAAAAGAAGTAACCCATTAACATGTTTTTACTAACTTTAAAGACTATGTTCTTAATTGGTTTTATATTTTTTCATTAGGTTATATGTAATATTTCAATGCTTTAGCGAGTGAATTTTTATTTTCCTTTAACATTAGTATGTGATGCAAAAAAAATAGGCTAACCTTTCAGAGGTCATAACTTTTGACTTGTACCTCCATTTGAGCTCTTCCATGCGTCAAAATGACCATCTCAAAAAGTTTGTTTTTATCCTAGAGTGCTCTATCTCTTTAGAGTTGATTTCAATATTTTTAGGATGCCAAACTTGATCATACAAGGATCTGAAATTACCATTTAATGATTTTTTTTTGGATTCTTTTATTTTTAGAAATTGTATATTTTTAGGACCGAATGTCAACTTCAATTGAATTTTGTCTGATAATCTCATTTAGAATTTAGGTTATTTTGAAAAAAAAATAGAACTGTGTGCACTTGCATGCAAAACTTACTAAAAATAAGCGGGTTTTTTCTAGATTTTGTTTTTTTTTGAATTTTTGTATGTCAACTCTAAATTCCAAATTGAGGCTTATTTAAGCATAGTGTGGGTTTGTAAATATTTTAAGGCATTTAATATGAATTCAATTAAATTTATTATTCATAATCTTGACCTATTGTTACTTTTTTGTCTTGATAGTTTTTGGGTTCATTAGTAAGACGGTCACGTTTTCTAAAATTTATCAAGTCAAACAAGGACTGGAAGAGAATGTTAATGAGCATGTACTTATATTAAAAATTATGGTTACAAAGATTACTCACCAATTATATGATATTTAATTACAGAGTTTATTTTTTCAAACAAAATTAGCTATCAAAGATAAAATTTTGTTCCACACTAATAAATATTTCGAAGATATATATCATGAAGTGACAAAATATGAGATGGAGCTTTTAGAGGCATGCCAAAGCATAATATTGTGTCCCACTACATAGCCAAAAAAATAATTCAAAAATAAATTTTAAATAATATTTAATATTTTTTTTTAAATTAGAAAAATGTATATGCACTACATCTTTTTATATATAAGCTAAAATATGTATATTTGATTAATAAAAAATACCAAAACCCAGTATATTTTGTATAGAGATTGGAAGTGCATGTGGCCTCTTTATGTCAAAAAAAGGGACACACTATTATACTTTTCTTACTTGCTTGAAGCCAAATTTCAACCTAAATCAGCATCCATAGATAAGTGTAGTGACAATAATCTTCAACTTAAGATTGATTCCAAGAATGTAGTGAATATGGTGGACCAATCATTTAACAAGGTAGCATCATCACAAAAAAGATAGTGAATAAAGTTTACACGATTGAGTGAAATCCCTCAGAATGTGCCCAAAATATTACTTGACTCTAATATGAATACCTTGCATCCTATGTGAGGGTTTGATCCATTAAAATTGCCTTAAAAATATGATGTTAATGCTTAATGTGATTATCATAGAGTCACTAGAAATTTTTCAAATAGATGTTTGACATTAAAACATAAAATTTAAGGTGTCATTATCATTAATAAAATTCATTTATTATGTCAATGGTACTTTTAATGAATTAATGGTGTAACCAAATTAGAATTTGAAAAATTATACTAACCCTCATACAAATCATGTCCCTTAATCCAAATACCAAGACAATGTTTACATGATAACTCAAAATAACCATATTGACATTTCGAATCTCATTATCCACTTAATAAATTCATAGGTCTAGAACTTAAGATAGTGCATCAATAACCTCCCCTAATTATATTCTATGATCATGAAATTCCAAAGGATGATTCTAATAATAACCCACTCTTAATTTGAGCTTTCATCAATACAAACTTAAGGGTAAAAATATAATTATTATTGATAATGATTTAATTATAATTTTTTACAAGAAAAAAAATTATAGTCAGTGTTAGATATAATAAATAGATTTAGATAATACTAAAATGAGAATTTAATGATATGATGAGATAACCTAAAAACCACTTGGAGAAATTACTTTGCCTATCATAGTGGGTCCTAATTGTCTCTAAGAAATCCAAGGAAAATGAGGTTAACTTATCTTTGTTAGTCCAATAAAAATAAACAAATCAAATGAAGCTATCTTTCTAAGCCTAAGATCTAGGGGATCTAGATAACAAAGCAAAACATATTATAACTAGAAGACAAATGATAAAAACACTTACTCTCCTTAAAAATGTGGAGAGCTTGTTGACATGAGGTTTGGCTTGAGTTCGACATGTGAGCAATGGTTCTTTTTCATGGAGATATTGCATCATCTCCCTTTGTACACTTGGTATTTGGCCTTGGCATGTGTTGGTCTTTTGAAACTCTTATTATGAATTCTGCATAATAACTTTAAATAAAATAACTTGTTAAATAATTATGTGAAACCTTGTATTAATAGCTTTAAAACTAACACCAACCTAGGTATGATTAGGTTCAAGTTAACCCTATAATAGGCTTGGGAGTCTAAATGTAATAAATGATGTCCCTAATTATGCATTTATGGAGGCATGGTTCAACATTTTTGATTTCTATGGCATCTATGTTGATATTTTGCAATTCTTGACTTTCAAAATAATGACATCATCATGATCTCATTTCCCTAGATATTTTTTTAATTTTGATTCTTGAAAAAAAATTATTCACTAATTCAACATTGAATATTTAACTAATCACTTAATTTAATTTTATTGGTTAATTAATTCTTCTTAGCCTATTGGTCATTCCAAAAATTGTATTAAGTGCCCCATTAATGTGTCAAAAATGTTGGTTTGCATGATTGTAACTTGATTGGGAATGAATATATGAGAGGTTGTCATTACGTATAGGATAATACCTCAAATAGGGATGTCCTAACTTAATTTAGGGAGTGTACATCCCATGTGTGGACAAAATTGAGTGTTTTGATGATTTTGGGGCTTATATTGCATTATTTGATAGAAATTATTATGATATCCATTTCGACTGGAAGGTTGACCAAAATAGAGCATCTAAATTTTTCCCCTATTTGAGAAGGTGTTGCGATACAAACACAATAATGTATTTTCAAAGATTTAAAAGTTTGTCAAGTGAAAAAATTTAATAGCATGAAAATGTTATGCAAAAATGTGATAGGTTGACAACTGTATGTTGTTACAAGCCAATAAGCATTGGTTAATTCCCTAGAAGGTGATTGATTATCCTTATATGAACCCTCAAGGGAGCGGGTGATAAATAATATCATCGAATGGGCCCTCAAAAATAGGAAAATGACACGATCTAATAGTAATGAAGGTCAAAAATAATGATTTACCCAAAGGTAGTTATAATCACTATCAAAAATGAAGGTTGAGAAATAATGATTTCCCCAAAGGAGCTTATAATCATTAGCATGGTGATTTTCCTAGCAAGGTAAATTGATTGTTGGATAGATTCAATTTTTCCTATTAAGGTAGAGTGAATTTTTGATCGGTCAAAATAATTTGTCATGTTCATGAAAATCATTAAGGGAACTTATGCAGTAAACTCATAAAATGGATTGAAGATGAGTTGGCATAGAATAACAATATGGATTTTAGAGACCTATTTAGATGAAGATGCATATTTAAGCTAGCATGGGGTATGACCAAAAAATAGAGCTATAAAATAGGTCTACAAAGAGACCCAATAAGATGGTTCATGAAGAAAAATGGTCAAAAAATAACAAACATGGGAATGAAAGACATGAAAAATGAACCACAAAGCCAAAAAAAGAGCCCCTAAAATGAAGGAAGGAACATTAGTCCTTGGGGGTGAAAATTTATTTTTCCAAGCTATATACTCACCCCATTGGGTGAAATTTTTTCATTGTCACCCAAACCATTTAAGATCTTGGAGCTCTAACCTTATGGACAAAAATGGCTCATGGACAAGGATGGCAGTATGTGGGTGACCGAGTAAGGGAGTAGGGGTGACTACCACATAATGGGTATCCAATAAGTCAACTCATTTGATCTTTTTGGTGTATTTATGGATCATTAATGACTATATTTAGGGAAAAAATGGGTGAAGATAACATTTTTTACAAAAGGGAAAATGAAGATTTTGTCAAGAAATGATTGGTGACTATGTAAAAACAAGTGAATTTGCCATTCTAAAAAAATTGTGACATCACCAAAAGACATTAAAAAATGTTTAATCAACAATTTATCCCAAGTAAGGTAAAGTCATAGTTTTCATAAATAATGAAAATAAATATATCAATGAAAAACACAAGAAAATGTCAAAAAAATGACTTCATCATTTTATAAAATGATGATTTCACCCTAAAATCTAGAATGGATAACTTAGGGAACCCAAAAAGGGTCCAAACTCTAGGGGAGAGGGGAACATAGGTCTAGGGCATGAATTGAATCTAATAGGATAGGCACAAGTAAATATATAGCCTAATGCTAATCTATTTGTGGTTCAAGGAGAAACTTGAGGTATTAACAATGCACAAGTGGTGATTTTACTACCTACAGACACAACATACCTAGATGATGGAGATGATTGCATGCTTGGAGGCCTTAGGTCTTTTATAGGTAGTTTAGATGCTTGTTATCTAAGTAGATCGAGCTTATTTGAGTGTATTAGATGAGTGATGGCACTCAAAAACTTCCACATTTCATTTGATAACTTGAGAGGAAATAATGACACTTAAAGATACCTTGTGTATCTTCAAGTTAATGATTAGAACCCAAAGACTATTTTGGATAAGTCAACAAAATAATGAATAGTGTTGGATGATATAAGCCATAGAGACATTCCCATGCCACATGAGAAAGTGGACATTGAATTTGTTGAGTCCTTTACAAACATTTAGCCAAATGACTTGGCATCAAAGGAGTCGACACTACCCACACTAGTAGATAGAGATGTTGTCATGCTCATGGCCATTATCATAAATATATTTCTACCTAATAAAAGTGATTAATTTTTTCATATGGGCCTAGGTGGAGTTATTATATGTATGATGGATGACACTATGATATTTGTTAGGGGGATAGCAGTATTATCCCATATTTATAGGGACTTACACATAGTGGCATGCCAAGGAGGCTAAAGTATTGGTGTAGTGAAACTACTATAGGTGTGGGGATGGAAGCATGTAGTTTTATAGTGCCTTGTTTAGGACATGAAGGTATGAGACTCATAGGATCCAATAGCATATGACTAGGTCTAAATAGGTGCAAGTTGTAGAGGGCATCATGGAGAGATTTACTTTTATTAGTGCATGATAGATGAGCTAACATTTGAGTTTTTCATGTGGTGCCCCAATTTTCCTTTATAGTTAAAATAGGCATGATATAGGTGTTACACATCCTACATGATGACTAGGTATTTCTTGATAGGTAGACAGATACATATTATTGAGGAGTACAGACCTGATCAGGCACAGTGTTATTTTGGGATGCATCAAGATGTCCTAGAGGAGCCTAGGTGGTTTACTCATAGTTATCAAGAGAGAAATCAGGTGACATTGGTTATTTAGAGGAGTGTAGTGATGGGTAGTTATTCATGAGTTCTAAGGACTCCATGGGTATATACATGGGGTCCTACAAACATAGGCATGACATCAACTTATGTGATATGATGGGCATAGGTATGTCCATTGAGATTGATAGTTCTGAGGTAGGCACCTGAATAGGCATCAATTGTACAGGCACAAGTTGTATAGGCATAGGTTGTACATACATAAATTGTGTAGGTTAGATAGGTATAGGGACCAGTTAGGTAGGGGCCAATGGATAAGGATGGTGAGGATGTAAAGGTGGAGGGTTATGATGAAATTGAGGTGTAAGAAGATGATACTTTGATAGAGATATGGGATATCATGATGGAGGTAGAGGATACTGAGGAGTTTGAGAGGAAGATATATTGGGTGAGGCTTAAGATATGGGTTAAGATAGGGAGCCTCAAGATATTAACCAAACTGGTATTCGAGGTACCAAGATGATATAGGTTTATATAGACCCCAACGAGGTAGTAACATTAGGTACTTAAGTGGATATAGGCTAAGTAGGGCCTTTAGATACATGTATATCTAGTGATATTACTATTTTGGAGGAGGATATCATTGTGAGGGTAGGGGATATTTAGGGTTTGGAGAGGACAGTTGGTCAGTTTTAGGCTCAACTCACACTTTAGGATGAGGATATTACTTCCCTTCAATTAGATATTTTTCGACTAAAGGTGGAGATAAAATAGGTGATGTTGGCATAGGGGTGGTTACATACTTCTCAAGATCAATTCATAATCGAGAGGGATCAAGTCATGACATAGAGAGATCAGGCTAGAGTAGATGTGTAGAGGTTTTAGTGGGATAAGGCTCAAAGGGATAATACATAGGTAGGTTTTTTTAAGATGGTATTGTATATCCTTTAGGTTAAGGATGAGGCTTCTTACTATCAATGATCCTATGAGATGACCATCCTCTGGAATAAATGAATACCCACTTTTAAGGTATGGGATGCACAGAGGGTTGGCAATAAGTCATCATAGTCTAAGACACAAACACATGACACAATAGCATCAAGGAAGTTGGTACATCAAACATGATGACCTCCACCACTAGGGTGACCACCTAATATAGGGACAAGAGAATCATAGAATCAGATTTGATGTTCTATAGCTCTTTGGAATTGTTGTATTTTGGCATTTATGGCATGTATATTATTATGATGTATATGATATTCATTTGTATGATGTCTATGAAATTCACTTTTGGTCTATGGACTTGTACATGGACTATTATTCTTTTGATATATATGTGATGCTTGCTTCCTTCTTTATCCTGATATATTATGGTCTCATGTTTATGTTGATGTTTATTTCCATTGTAATGTAGATACGCCATGTCTTTATTTTCTCATGTTTATGACCTATGATATATACTTATTTAGAGAATCACATCTTCATTAGCACATAACATAATCATTGTGATTTTTTTATTATGGGTTTGGATTTTTTTGGGAAAATGGTGAGATTTGCCAAAGTGAACAAGGAAAAATATTGCTGACACCTTTGTTTTGAGATAGATGTTGGTCTAATTTTTGATATAGCTTGTGATAATAATAATAATAATAATAATAATAATAATAATAATAATAATAATAATAATAATAATAATAATAATAATACCTTAAGCATAGTAAAACTTAATTTAAATGCAAATATAAATTAATTAGGTTTAAGATATGATCAATCAAATCCCATTGCAGAATCCCTATTTTTCCCCAAAGCTCTCTTGGAAGTTTATAAATCAAGTCTTGAGGATCATTAGTGGGGGTTTCATAGTCATGTCTATTTCTTCTTCTTGGCATGGTTAGAGTTATATTTAAATGAAAAAATAAGATGTCATGTAAGATTAGTGATTTTTGCATGTGTTCAATCCTCTATATGTAGAGTAGTTATAATTTTTAATTATTTTATATAATTGTAATTAAAATTAAGTGTATTTATATTTATTATTACAAATCTAACTATTGTGTCACTTAAGGTAAATAAAAATAATACTTTTTTACATATAAATGTATAACCATCAACCGTCTAAAAAATAGTTTTATGGGAAAGAGAATTTACATAAAAGACAATATTTCAACTTATAATTATTCTACTTAATTATAATTATGTGTGTGTAAGATTGAAAGACAATTTTGAAGAATTTTATTTCTACATCAATTCAATTTTATTAGTTTCTTTGTTTGACAAAAAATCATAGATAAACAAATCTAATGTAATAATTGATAAGAGGCAGATTAGGAAAAATATTTGATTTCATATTATTTGAAGATGGTCATCAAAAATATATAGTGAAAAAAAAAATTAAATAATGAGATAGGATATACACACTAACGTGTGTGTGTGTGCGTGCGCGCATGCGCGCGCATATGTGTGTGTGTGTGTACACACACATATTTGACATTAATTATATAAACAAAAATATTATATCATTTTTTTAAATATTTTTTAATATCATTTTTTCTTAATTTAAAAAATAAAAAAACAAATTAATTAATTAATTCACTGATCCACCATCTTTAATTGAACACATCCAATCAAACAACCATATATGACATTTGTTATGTTATATAACATAAACATTGTCTATGTTACCCAAAGGGAATGGTTAAATGATAAAGAAAATTTAGGCCAATTTTTTAGAGGCCATAAATTTTGATCCATAGTTCCATTTGAGCTATCCCACATACCAAAACAATCATCTCGAATAGTTCAATTCTGTCCTAAGGGGATCTATCCCCTTAAAGTTGATTTCGTTATTTTTGGAGGATAAACATGATCATCTTAGGGTCTAAAATTAATATTTAATGATTTTTTTGATAATTTTCCACTTTTAAAAATTGTATATTTTTAGGACCGGACGTCAACTTTAGTTGAATTTCATCTCATAGGCTAATTTTAGCATTTAGGATATTTTGTAAAATTTTTAGAGTTGTGTGTGTTTGCATGCGAAACTTATTATAAATAGCAACTGCTGAAAATAAATATATATTTTTTAGATTTTAGTTTTTTTTTTTTTTTTTTTTTGGCATGACAACTCTAAATTCCAAGTAAAGGCTAATTTAATCATGGTTTGGATTTGTAAATATTGGAAGTCATTCAATATAAATCAATACAAATTATTGTTCCTAATCTTAACCTATTGGTAATTTTATTTGTCTTGATGATTTTTTGGTTCCATTATTAATAGTCCTCTACAAACTTACATGCATAACCAATCTCAGTGCTAACTTCAATTGATACAATTTTAGATCATGACCACATTTCACACTATTGTCTTTCTTGGAAAATCAATAGATCACTCTATTTTAGGTTACTTGTTCACTAAGCTCCATATTTATTCGATGTTCTTTCCTTGTAGATTCTCATCACTAGTTTCGGTATGTAATACTCTATTATAAAATTGTCCACACTAACTCGTCTTTGATTATCCAATCTTCAAACTAACTTTACCTTCCTATTAAATTCTAATCTTGAGATCAGTCATCACTGTCATGGACATTTCGAAATGGGCCTTGTTTGAATTAGAAATGACTTTATTATAAATTCGAGGTGATATAATCCGTCTATGCAAAATGCCCACTATTTAAGACCTTTCATTTCTTAAAACAAAACTCTTAACTTCCTTAAAGGTCGCCGTTCTGGTTATTTTTGATGCAATCACAAGTTTACTCAGAACTATGAAACTTTTGGACTTTCCCACCAACCAGCTATTACAAGAATCATTCAAATCAAATTAATACAAACGCTTATCTTTTCTAATTCACTATTGATACCACAAATTATGAATATATCCAATTAAATCTTGCGTTGAGACTTTCTCTCTACAAACAAACCGTTGACAATTCATACATCATAATAGGATAGCTAGTAGCACAAATTGAACATATAGTCAATTATTACATTGAAACCTGCACTGAGATCCCGTTGATATCCTTCTTATTACGCTTCCGATGCACTAGCTGCACATACATTTACCAAATCTGGCACCCAAAACTAGCCTTTCACAACATGGTTTTGACCGATAAGAATTAGAATCAAAGACATAATTACTGTGAGTCGATTCAATTAATATGAGCCGTGTGTGTATGAAGAAATGATGCTGAATATTTTATATGGTGATATACTATTGCACAAAATCCATCCATTTCCAAATTTGGTACCCAACAAATTTAAAACAAAATAAATAAAAATTTTAACTCAGTTTTGTTCAATCATGAATCGATTTACATCTACAAACTTGGATGCTCATACAACGCCTTACAAATCACTTTATTTTTATTAAGAGATCTGAGGAAAAAGAAATAAAATAAATCACTCCAATTCATTCAAATATTCCTGAAACATAACATAAACAAATCGCTCCATTTCCTGTTTAATAATCTTGGACAGTGGAATAATAAGACGTCATGAAAATCTTTTGACAATCCTCACCACAGAATGCATCCCAAACATAATTTATATACTATAAATGTATTCTAAATAATGAACTACAGATATATTCAGATGCATTTCTTTATTTACTAATTTCTCTACAGGTTTACAATTGCTTAACGGGCAGATCAACTTACCATCTTATGACACCAATTTTATTCTATGAGCAGTAGATCGAACTGCAGTAAACCAAAACACTTTATTCCATGCAAGAAACACCACCACAATCTTAGGCTCATCAATTCACCAATCAATTAGTATTTATAAATATAATCTCTCATTTGATTATCTCAAAAACATAATAAACAACTTTATTATAATAAAAAGTAGGCATTGAAATCAAATATCCAAGAATTAGAAATATTCTCTTATGTGTTATCATTGACTGTCAAGTATCCTTCTTCACTATCAAGCATCAGAAATCTCTCCATCTACTATTTACATTTCATACATACTATGAATACGTCCTTCCCCTTTATTAGAATCTGATAACACACAAACTTCTATAGCCATATTTTCTCAAATAATCATCATCGACTTCATCATTGGTGCTAACAATCGACCTATGTCATTTCTACTCAATTATAAGAAATAAAAATTTGAGACACCTCTATATACTAACTTCAAGCTCCTCTTTATTCATTCCACATTATCTGTACATATACCTCATAATTTCTTCACTATATACAAGGGCAAATTGCCCAGCTTTCTTACTTGACTGCCTGCTTGTCCTAGCTTGTTTATTCTTATATTCTCATGACTTCCAAGATCTTCTCTTTAATGATTATCATTTCCATATGTTTCTCTCTTCATATTTATCACTTTACTTTGAATAGATGTCATTTCATTTATTCTCTCTAACCTACAATCTTACGTTGTGCAAATTTCTAAGTGACTTTCTATTACATTTCTTTGAATAAAAGACATTTTATATATAAGACTAGATTTAAAAGACTCTATAGAAATAGAATACGATTCTTTACATCTCTAATAAATTTTTTAAACTCTTTACAATACCTTATGATCCTACCTCATATCCACTTATAACATAGCAATTTATGATGCTCCTGCATCAATCTTTTAGGGTTGTAAATTTTCATAAGCTCCTGCTCATGAAGCTTTTGATTTGTCCTTGCTGTTACCATATTATTTTTATTTATCTTCTACCCTCAACTTTTCATACAAATGAACTTGTTCTTTTGATCCACACTTGGACTTTTTCTTTTTCTTCATTTTTTCATGTTGAGCTTCAAAAAAGTTGTACTTATTAGTTTTTATCTTTTTGTTTCTCTCTTTATTTTTATATCATTTTTTTCTCATTTCTTTCTCATCTACAAGCATCCAACTTTCTATTTCAATTTCATATGAAGCTATTTCTTCAATCTCTACCTACTCATGTTCAACTGCACGAACTGGTTCGACTGCACCAACTTGTTGAACACAATTTTTATTTGCATGGTTTGTGTCATACAAAGCTCCTGGAAGATGTTTTTTTTAAGATTTATCTTCCATACTCAATCTCATCCTTATCTAAAATTGGAACCATTCTTGATATTCCTTCTTAATTATCCCGGCATTAGAAATTATTTTATCTTCTTGTCCTTGGCATAAGGAGGACTCTTTTTGGAAATGTTCATGAGTTATCCTGTGAGCTCTTGCCCTGTTATATCTAAAAAATCAAAAAATATGTTAGATGAAAAATCTTCCAATGTGTTCTTCTTCCATTCTCATTATTGAGAATTTTCATCACTGACTTGTGTATCTTAAACTTCCTTTTGGCTAAAGATTTCTTCAGTTTCAAGCTCTCCAATGAGCTTATCAATTTACTCTAAATATTCAACTATTTTTGCTACAAAAATTGGCCTATTAGGAGGGTAAAATAGTTCCTCCAACATTCTTATTTCTTATTTCAATGAGAGCTCATTTATCTCTCCATTTTCTTCATCAAATTTAGGTACTACTTGTTCTCTATCTTCTTTAATCTTACCTCTCACTTGCATTTCATCATTTATGGGCACTAATTTCAACTCTTCATCAACATCATTTTCCAATCTCTATCCTTCTACTTGGCTCTCATCATTCCCTGAATCATTAGTCTTTACCAAATACATAAAATTGGTTAATTTATGTTCTTCATACTATTTTAAGATCTGCTCTAGTAACTTTTTCTCTTTCGATGTCAAATCTGATCCTTCTCCTTTCTGCAAGTTAACTCTTATAATCATTTCATCACTTGATTCATTGGTATTTTCAATTGAATTATTTAATGCATCATTATTCAAATAAATTTCTTCAACTTTCACTTTACTAGTATTCTTCTTTTTCCAAAAATTTTTTGGACTTTCCTCTGTCCTTTTAGTCTCTTCCTCATTTTTTTTTTTTTTTTGATAGGTGGAGACTCTTTTTTATCCTGAGATAGTCTAGAATTTATCCTAAAATCTATTTTTCTGTACCAGTCTTCCATTTGATTTTTTAGCTTCAATAACCTTATGATTTAATCATGCATTCTTGACTTCAACAACTAGTTTCTTCATCTATTTTGAAAATACATACCCATAATTTATTGCAAGTTATGAAGATTTATCATGCCTTCATTTTGATTCATCTTCACATCAACAATCTTCTTTTTAAATATAAGATTGAAATCAGAATTTATCTTTTTAATTACATGTTCTATGGCTTACTGCATTGTCTCATTCTCTTTCATATTTTATTTACTTACAATCATCCTTTTTGGGTGTGCTTCTTTTCTTTCTTATGTTGGTACGTGTTATAGAACATCATGAAAATCTACACTTTCATCCATTTATTTATCAGCATGCTGAAAGATCTCAATTTCCTTTCTAGGAGCTTATATAACTTGTTTTCTTTCACTATCAAAGTCATTTGATTTTATGGGTGCATTACTTGCCCCATTATTTTCAAATTGTAAGGCCTTATTTTTTAACCTCTTTTTGAGGTTATCCTTTTTGCATACAAAAATTTAAATATAATGTTAAATAACTAGGTTAGAGACTAAAATTTCCCTTTGAGTTCCTCCTTTACTAACACTCTCCTCTTGCTTTTCTCAAGTGTTTCTCTTTGCACTTTTCTCTCATTTTTGTCCTCCTTAATGAGAACCTTTTTATGTTGCTTACCTAAAACTCTCCATTCTTCAAGCCTCTATGTTTTTTATTCCTCATTATAATTATCTTTTGCCTTCTTTTCCTGATAAGGGACTTTATAGGCCAAGTAATTATTCTCTTCAAATGCTAACCACATGCTTGGCTTCCTTCTTCTAACCACTGACTCATCAAAGCCTCAATCTGCAAACTTTTTAAGTCTAATCTGAGACTGATTATTTCTTTCTTCATTTCTATTTTACAAGCTTGCAAGCTTCTTGCTTTCACTTCAAATTTGATGCTATGTCCATTTGTCAAGAGCAAATCCTGCCATAATTTCATGGAGCCATACTTGCATAAATCACTAATTTCTAAATCAAATCATTTCATCTATCAAATCAAATCAAACCTTAAGAGCTTATTTCTCTGATACCACAAATTGATGACCCTCTACAAACTTACATGCATAACCAATATTAGTTATAACTTTAATTTATATAATTTTAGATCATGATCACATTTCACACTCTTGTCTTTCTTGAAAAATCAATAGATCACTCTATTTTAGGTTACTTGTTCAATAATATCTATATTTATTTGATGTTCTTTCCCTAAATATTCCCATCACTACTTTCGGTCTGTAATGCTCTTTTATAAAATTGTCCACACTAACTCGTCTTTGATTATCCAATTTTAAAACTAAATTTACCTTCCTACTGAATTCTAATCTTGAGATCAGTCATCACTGTCATGGACATTTTTAAATTGGCCTTGTTTGAAATAGAAATGACTTTACTATAAATTAGAGGTGAAATAATCCCTCTATGAAAAATTTCCACTATTTAAGACCTTTCATTTCTTAAACCAAAACTCTTAACTTCCTTGAAGGTCATTGTTCTAGATATTTTTGATGCAATCACAAGTTTACTCAGAACTATGAAACTTTTGGACTTTTCCACCAACTAGATATTACAAGAATCATTCAAATCAAATTAATATAAATGCTTATCTTTTCTAATTCACTATTGATACCACAAATTATGAATATATCCAATTAAATCTTGCATTGAAACTTTTTCTCTACAAACAACCCATTAACAATTCATACATCATAATAAGATAGCTATTAGTAAAAATTGAATATATAGTCAATTATTAAATTTAAACTCATACTGAGATCCCATTGATGTCCTTCTTACTAAACTTCTGTTGCACTAGCTATACGTATATTTACCAAATCTGATGCCCAAAACTAGCCTTTCACATCATGATTTTGACTGATAAGAAATAGAATTAAAGACACAAAATTGGATACCCATTCAATGCCTTACAAATCACTTTATTTCTATTATGAGACCTAAGGAAAAATAAATAAAATAAAATCACTCCAATTCATTCAAATATTCTTGAAACATAACAAAAACAAATCACTCCATTTCCTATTTAATAATCTTGGACAATGTAATAATAAGATGTCATGAAAATATTTATTACAATCCTCACCACAGAATGCATCCCAAACATAATTTATATAATACAACTATCTTCTAATTAAATAACTATAGATATATTCATATGCATTTATTTATTTACTAACTTCTCTGCATGTTTATAATTGTTTAATGGGCAAATCGACTTACCATTTTATAGCACTAATTTTATTCTATGAGTAGTAAATTGAACTACAATAAACTAAAATTCTTTATTCCATACAATAAACACCACCACAATATTTGGCTTATCAATTTTCCAATCAATTAGTATTTATAAATATAATCTCTCACTTCATCATCTCAGAAACATAATAAATAACTTTATTATAATAATAAAGTAGGTGTTGAAATCAAATATCCAAGAATTATAAATATTCTCTTATGTGGCATCATCAACTAAAAAATATCCTTCTTCAATATCAAGCATAAAAAATTTCTCCATCTACTATTTAAATTGCATGCATACTATGAATACATCCTTCCCCTCTATTACAATTTGATAAAACACAAATTTTTGTATCCATATTTTCCTAAATAATCATCATCAACTTCATCATTGGTGTTAACAATCGACCTATGTTATTTCTATTCAATTATAAGAAATAAAAATTTGAGACACCTCTATATACTTACTTCAATCTCCTCTTTATTCATTCCATGTTATTTGTACATATACCTCATAATTTATTCACTATAGACAAGGGCAAATTGCTTAACTTTATTACTTGACTACCTATTTGTCCTATCTTGTGTATTCTTATATTCTCATGACTTCTAAGATATTCTCTTTAATTATTATCATTTCTATATATTTATCTCTTCATAATTATCCCTTTCATTTGAATAGTTATTATTCAATTTATTCTCTCTAACCTACAAGCTTACATTGTGTACACTTCTAGGTGACTTTATATTGCATTTCTTTGAATAAAAGACATTTTCTATACAAGAATAGATTTTTAAGAATCTCTAGAAATAGACTATGGTATTTATATATCTCATAAATTATTTAAACTCTTTACAATACCTTATGATCCTACCTCATATCCACTCATAAAAAAAAAAATCACATAACAATTTATGATGCTCCTGCATCAATTATCTGGTATCAAAGTAGGTTCAAATTTTGAAAGAGTAAGAGAGGCCAAAGGATGAGGAGGTATTGAATAGATGAACCAAACTATACAATCACTATAGAGGCAAGTTAAAAAATTAACAATGATTATCACCAATCAGGAAATAAGAGATGGTGGTGATGAAGCTGAGGGAGACACAGATCGTGATGAAGAAATTTAGTAAGAATAAGAATAATAAGAGTAACCACCATTGATGGAAGAGAGGATGGTTTAGGATTTAAAAAGAATAAATGAAAGAATCAAGGTTGATGTTCCAGATTATGGAGGTATTTTAAAACCATAGAAGTTGATAGATTGGATGCATAGCATGGAAAAGTTCTTCAAGTGGAAGACTATGAAAGAAGATAAGAAGGTAAAGTTTTCATGCATGAAAATAAAAGGTCATGAGATGATTTAGTGGGATTGATTGCAGAAACAAAGATAGATAAAAGGCAAAGAGAAGATTAATTCATGGAAAAAGATGGAGAAGAAGCTGAGGGAGAAATTTCTTCCTATAGATTATGCACAAACCCTTTGCAGAAGATTTTAGAATTTGAAGCAAAAAGATCATAGTATACAAGAGTATACAAATAAATTTTATAAGTTTTCCACACAAGTGGAACATGATGAAATAGAAGGGTATATGGCTGCAAGGTATGTAAATAGATTAAAATTTTCTATTCAAGATGAATTAAGCATGCATATAATACTTAGCATGGAGGAGGCTTATAAATTAATTTTGAAGGCAGAAGAAAAACAAAATACATAGAATTTTAAAAGGACATATCCTGATCCAAAAAGAGGTGGATCCCTTCCAATAAGGGGATGAGGTGGGTTTAATACCACCATCAGTGGATTTAATGTTAATAGAGGTGAATCATCACATGGTGCAGAAACGCAAGATGATAGTAGGTAAGGGTTTCAATACCCATAAAGAGGATGAGTATTTTAAAGAGGATGAGGTTATGGTGGTGTTAGAGGATGGTTTCTAATCAACACAAATCTTATATATGTTATAGATGTGGATAAGAAGGGCACAAATATTTTGAGTGTCCACACTATCAAGATCAAAAAAAGATGCAAGAAGATCACCCAATAGTGAATCTAGTTGAGGTTGAGATAGAAGAGCATAATACTAAAGTTGCACCAACAAATGTTGGAAAGAATCTCATGATGACAAGAATCATGGTCGCTCCAAGGAAGGAACAAGTGTATAATAAATAATATGATGATGCATGGTTGCAATCAAATATTTTTTTGAACAAGATGTACTTTAGGTGAAAAGGTATGCAAAGTAATTATAGATAGTGGTAGTTGTGAAAATATGATTTTTAAAGAAAAGATAGAGAAACTAAATTTGCAATGTGAAAAGCATCATAATCCTTATCAGATTTCATGGTTTAAGAAAGGGAATGAAGTTACAGTAGATAAAACATGCTTAATCAAGTTTTCTATAGGAAAAAGTTATAATGATGAAATATGGTGAGATGTTATTCTAATGGATACATGTCATGTGTTATTGGGAAAACTATAGCAATTTGATAGAAAAGTAATTAATGATGGAACAAAGAACACTTAAAATTTTTATAAAGGTGATACAAAGGTAGTTTTTTACCTCTTAAAGAGAAAGACAAGACATAAGGTATTCTCTCTACTAAATAATTTATCCAAGATATGAAGGTGGCAAGTTGTTATGTATTAGTAGCAAAGAATGAAGAAATAAAAATAGTGTCAATACCAATAGAAGAAACAAGAGTGTTGAAAGAATATGTAGATATTATCCTTGATGAGTTACCTTATGCTTATCACCGAAGAGACATATTTAGCATCATATTAACTTTATTCTAAGATTTGCTTTAACCAATCAAGTAGCTTATAGGATGAGTCTAATAGAACATGTATAATTAAATAAATAGGTTACTGAATTGTTAAAAAATAAGGTGATAAGGGAGAGTATGAGTCCATGTGTAATACCAACATTGCTAACTCCAAAGAAAGATGGAGGATGGAGAATGCATGTGGATAGTAGATCAATCAACAAATTTACAATAAGGTATAGGCTTCATAAACCTCATTTAGATGATATGATGGATGTGCTTGTAAGATTAAAATATTTTACCAAGATTGATCTAAGGAGTGGTTATTATTAAATTCAAATTCATAAAAGAGATGAGTGAAAAACTGTATTCAAGACTAGAGATGGATTATATGAGTGGATGGTGATGTCATTTAGATTATCTAATATACCTAGTACATTTATGAGGATTGTGAATACAGTGCTATGAGAATATATTGGTAAGTTTTTGGTTATTTATTTTGGTGATATTTTGATATTCAATAAGACTAAAGAATAATATTTATAGCATTTGAGAATGGTACTAGAATTATTATGATAAGATAAGTTGTATGTAAATTTGAAGAATTGTTGATTTATGCAGAATAGTTTAGTATTTTGGGGATTTATAGTTTAAATAGATGGTGTGAAAATGGATGAAGAAAAGATAAAGGAAATTTTTGAGTGGCCTATTCCAAGAAGCATTATAGAGGTAAGAAGTTTCCATGGTTTAACAATTTTTTATAGAAAAATTATTTAAAAATTTAGTAGTATTGCAGCACCAATAACAGATTGCATGAGAGGGAAGGAATTTACATAGACTAGAGTAACCACAAAAAGCTTTGAATTTTTGAAGAAAAAGACTATAGAAAGACCAATTTTAGCATTGACCATATTTTAACAAAGTGTTTGAGGTTGATTGTGATGCTTCATTTATGAGAATTGGTACTGTGCTGAGTCAAGAAGAAAAGTGAATAGAGTATTTTAGTGAGAAATTGAATCAGGTAAGAACAAAGTATACAATCATTAATACATTAGAGGCATTCCCTGATGCTTAAGGAGCTTATCTTATTTATAGATCATGAGGCTTTGAAATACATGCATACACAAAAGAAGTTGAAAAGTAGACATACAAGTGGGTTTATTTCTTGCATGGGTATACTTTTGTGTTGAAGCATAAATTAGGGAAAAAAATCAAGTAGCTGATGCATTGAGCATGAGGGTGGCATTATTAACTACTATGGTGAGTGAAGTAGTTATATTTGATGCTATCAAAGAATTATATGATATTGATCCATATATTGGCAAGATAGTTGAGCAATGTAGGAATCCATTAATAGGTGGGGCAAATGCTATTCATGATGAGTATCTTATACAATAATATTGTCTCATCAAAGGAAATAATTATACATTATATTTGGGTTTCTATGAGACAATTTAATAAGAGAATTACATAGTGGTGGTTTGGCTCGACTTTTTGGTAAGATGAAAACAATAGCTTTAGTGAAGGAAAATTACTTTTTATCAAAGATGAAGAGAGATGTGACAAGGTATGTTTCAAGGTGCATAATATGTTAGGTGGTTAGAGGATATGTGCAAAATAATAAATTATTTATGCCATTACTAGTTCTAGGAGGACCATGGATAGATTTGAGTATGGATTTTATGTTGGGATTACCAAACACACAAAGAAGTAATGATTCAATTTTTGTTATTATAGATAGATTTCATAAAAAGGTTTATTTCATTGCATGTAAGAAAACCAATGATACCACGAGAGTTGTAAAATTATTTTTTAAGGATATTATGATATTGCATGGTGTTCCAAAAACTATTACTTCAGATAGGGACACAAAAAATTTAAATCATTTTTGAAGGACATTATAGAAGAAGATGGGTACTAAGATAAAATTTAATAGTATGTATCACCCACAAATATGTGGATAGATAGAATTTGTTAATAGGATCTTGAAAAATTTATTGAGATGCATAGTGGGAGAGAATTCTAAGCAATATGACTTGGCTTTACCACAAGCTAAGTTTGCATATAACAATTCGGTGAATAGGTCAATAGGGAAATTACCATTTTAAATTGTTTATGGGAGAAATCCTATGGGCATTTTAGATTTGGTACAGTCACTGATTGCAGATCAAATTAGTGACGATGTAGAAGCATTTGCAAAGCATATGTAGCATTTTCAAGAAAGTGTAAGAATAAAGTTACAAGAAAGTAATGAGAAATATAAAGCAGCAGTAGATATTAGAAGAAGATCCAAGGTATTTGAAGAAGGAGAGTTGATTATAATTTACTTGTGGAAATAAATATTTCCAAAAGCCACGTACAATAATTTGAATTACAAGAAAATTAGGCCATACAGAGTTGTGGAGAAAATCAATGACAATGCTTATGAGGTGAGTTTACCACAACGTTTTGATATATCTCTAGTATTTAATTTTTTAGATTTATATGAATTACATGGAGAAGATGGTGAATATGACAAAGATGAAGAAGTAAATTGGGAGTAGCAGCTTCCAAATAAAAGGAAATAAAAAATAGTGCAAGTTTTGGATATGAAGGTAGTGAGCACAAGGCAAGGGAATTATAATAGGTAGTTGGTGCAGAGGGAAGGATTGCAGCAAGAAGCCAACACTTGGATTATAGAATGGGAGATAAAGAATATATATAAATACAAATGGTAGCAGTATAATCAGACCAACTCGCAAGAGCTTAGTTGTTTTCAATTAGAGAAGAATGATGTAAAAAATTTAGGCCAACCTTTCGGAGGCCATAACTTTTGACCCGTAGCTCCATTTGAGCTCTTCCACATGCCAAAATGATCATATCGAATAGTTTGATTATTTCCTAAGGGGATTTATCCCCTTAGAGTTTATTTTGATATTTTTTAGAGGCCAATTATGATCATCTGAGGGTCCAAAATTAATATTTAATGATATTTTTAAAAATTATATATTTTTAGGCCCAAATGTCAAATTTAGTTGAATTTCATCCAATAGGATAATTTTAGCATTTAGGGTTTTTTTTGAAAAAAATTAGAGCTGTGTGCACTTACACGCAAAACTTACCATAAATAGCAGCTATTAAAAATAGACATTTTTTAGATTTTATTTTTTTCAAATTTTTGCATGACAACTCTAAATTTTGAGTTGATGATTATTTAAGCATGGTTTGGGTTTGTAATTATTGGAAGTCATTCAATACGAATCAATACAATTTTTTTTTCATAATTTTGGCCTCTTGGAAATTATATTTGTCTTGATAGTTTTTTAGTTTCATTATTTATGTTATATAATCCAAACATTGTCTATGTTACCCAGAGGGAATGGTTAAACAAGTAGATATACTTTTTTAGGATCCATAATTACATATGAAAGAATTATACTCTTGAAGTCATGAGTACATGGTTGATTTTAACAAGTCCACTAGTCTATTTTCAATGCATCGAATTATAGATGCCCATTGCAACGGACAAGAAAATTATTTTAGGACTCCAAATGCCTGACCATGATCATCCCACAGGAGTAGAAAATCCCAATAAGTTCTCAACTACAATAGGTTTCTTCCAATTTTGTATGATGCCATCCAAATGAACCCTTCCCACAACTGTTACAACTGACTTACAATTACGTGTAGTTTTTAACAAGCCACAAGCCATATATAAATCTTTCTCATGAATATATTTTTCTTTCATATTTGACAAGTACTTATAAATCCATGGAGGTGGATTTATTGATGTTTTTATTAGTAGGTGATTAATAACAATAAATATTTTGTCCCAGAAGCTCACCTTTGCCCATGATCTTTGGCTTGTTATATCAACACAGTGATCACCTAGTACAAATTCAACCCCATATCTCTATGCTTATTTATGTGCAGTTTGGAACTCAATAAAGTAATAAATTTGGCTTTGTGACCATACCTTTGCATATCCAAAGCCTTAAGTTGCCACATTAAATCATGAGAAATTTTCTTCCTCCACAAATGAACCATGATATTAATAATTTTGGGAATGGGATGAAACTGAATGACATCAAGGTCATTTAGAAGTTGCAAATGAGCTTCGCATAACTCTATGAAAACATTTTATGGTTGCAACATCTCATCATGATTGTTTGTGTCGATTAAATAAATGTTACATATTTTTCCTTACCCAGATTCGCATTATAGAAGAACTATTTTCTTCCAAAGCTCTCATGGAAGTTTATAATATGAATCTTGTTAATCACAAGTGGGATTCTCATGGTCTGGTGTACTTCTTCTTCCTGCCATGGTTAGGTTGAATAGTATTTTCTATTGTTGGAGATGGTTCAGAGTATATTTTGAAATGGTTTAGAGTATATGTGTATATATATGAATCTTTTAATTCAAATCGTAACATATATAGGTGTAGGTTGATTATAGAAAATCATGAAAGATTACAATTAAAACATAGGAAAATATGATATGGTGACATAAACAAAAGACCTACAAATAATTTAGTGAGTTCTAGAGTGATAAAAAATAATTTAAGATAAATGTTTATTTTATATATGTAAAAAAAATAATATGAAAAATAATATCTCTCAACATTTTTTACATAGATTTATTTTTAAAAAATTAATTATTAATTATCCAACTAATAATCTTATTAATAATACACATATTAAAATATCTTAAAATATATTATAAATAATATATATCTATCAAATTAATTCTTAAGCTATAGATAATACACTTCTAAAAAATAATTTTATTGAAAATAATTTATATCCTTTAATTTATTAATATATTATGACCACATTTTATATTCGTATTTAAATTGTAATATAATTTAAATTCCATCCCTATTTAATATATTATTAAGACTCTTAAATCTTAAAAATTAAATTTTGTTTTAAAAAATATTATAATATTTTAAGAACTTCGACAAACATAATTTTTTTTTTAATTAAAATAATAAATTAAAACTTATAATATAAATAAAAAACCATAACCATATTTTATTACAATTGATAAAGTTAAAAAATTAAAATTCTTAATTTTTTATTTTAAAAAATTAATGATAACTAAAATTAAAAATTTGTCTCTAATTAAATGTTATATATCAATAATTATTACATTTTGAACATGTCATTTTAACTATTAATTTATATTTCATCCTTCAAGTATAACAGCTATAAGACAAACTAACAATGATTTAAATTTGAAATGACTAAAAACCATCTCAACACCTTGGAAAGTCTAGCAATATTCACTGTAAAGGAAAAAAGGGCCAATTGCGCCCTTGTAGCTAACAAATCTATGGTGGTTCTAGAATTTTTATCATATATAAAATCTGGCTAGTTGATTTTTGATAGGGACTGGAAACCTAGAACCACAAACCTGGCTCTGATTCCAACTTGTCGGGATCTTGCTCCTCAATAAGAGCACAATATGATTACCTTGTATAAGCAACTAATCACAGAATTATACTAGAATTAACAAGTAACTAGAATTCACAAATGACACAGAATATGAGAGACAATACATAATCTTGTATTAATACTCATGCCAGAAGGAAATACAATGAAGATGCCACAATCTTCCACACCTCTCAGATGTACAGATCTCTTTCCCTCAAGAGTTCACTCTCCTACCAAAAATGGTCCCAACACACAACTCAAACACAGAGTTGATGTTCACCTCCAACCAGTTAGTAATAACCTTGTCAGTACCAAGCACTCAAAAGTACTTCAAGTAGATCTCCCATGAACTTGCAACAACCTGCAACTCAAATGATCTTACTTACCATGTAGAACTTCTTCCTGATCTTGCAACAACCTACAGATCACCTGTTCTTACAATTGGAAGGATCTCTTCCTTGCCTTAATCCTTGATTACAATACATGCCAATGAGTCTATAAATAGATCCCATACTAAACAATAACTTAGACTTCTAATTTACAATAATTAGACACGCAGCTCAAGACTCGAAATAGTCTTTAATGTAAACAATCGGTTCAACAAACTAACTGTTCATGTAATGAGTAGTTAACCGCACAGGTGACTGACATCTATCCCTATCTACATGGAGATGACCGATGTCAGCCAACTCCTACCAATGTCAGTTGCCCTTCTGTTCATACCTGACCGACGTCGGTTTAGCTACCGACGCTGGTATCCCTGGAACTCAGCAACCTCCTCCATGTTTGCAAACAGTGAAGCTTTTAGCTCCACAACCTAACAATCTCCTACTTGGAGATAAATAGTTACACATGTACCTATACCTGTACATCATCTAGTTTTGTTTCCTAGCTTTGTATCCCTCTTCAAAATCACTCTTGAAGACCAACCATCACAAATCCTGTGGTGCACCTCCTATCATCCAAATCACCTGCCACATCTGCATCTACAAACCCATGTAGAAAAGAACTTGACCCTGCATAGCATGTGCACCTGCTGCTGGTCCCTCTCATATACCTGAGAATCCACTGAACTGCCCTTCAGTGCTTCTTTCCCAGATTGGCTCCAAACTTGTTGACAACTCCCACTACTTGGGAAATCTCAGGTTTAGTACACATGTACTCAACCTCATCATGTGAATCAAGACACTGTTCATAGAACTATCCAACCATTGGCGTGCTAACCAGTTTCACACAATCATCTGGAGACAAAATCAACCTATGACCTTCCATGTCTCTAGAACACACTCATGCCAAAGAATCTTGTTGCCCCCAGATTCCTCATGACACACCTCTGAACTAACTTTACCTTTAGTTCAGTAACTCCCTGTATGTCTAACCCTGTAACAAGCACACAATACAATAACAGGATAATGTAGCTAATACTATCCAACCTGGTAAAGAGAAACACAATGGTCAAACCTCCATTGTCATGCAGCTTACTCAAGACCATATACCCTGGCCTTCTGTCTCACGTGTCCATTCCCACTCTTCTTTATCCTGAACATCCATTTGTCTCTCAGTGCTTTCTTCCAGCTAGCAACTCCACCCAAAAACTCCCGTTTGGTTCTTCTCCAAGGAATCACATTCCTCATCCATGCCAAGCTCCCACTGTTTCCTAGATCTACCTGCTCTACTTCTTTAATAACTTCCTGGTTCTTGACCATCAGTGAGTAACAAGTAGTGTAAAGAAGGAAATGATGAATTTGAGGCTTACATGCCCTTTAAGTCCTCCATATGGGCACTTGAGACTCCTTGATAGCTTATTGTCTGCCAAAAATTCATCTCAGTGACCGATGTCAGTCACATCTCAGTCTACACCTGACTAATGCTGGTTCCATGCGACTGCCTCATCGCCAATGTCGGTTCCCCCTAACCGACACTGGTGTTTATTTGTCTGGGGTCATCAACGTCAAGCTACACATAGCCGACGTTGGTCTCTGTCTGGATGCTGACGTCAATTTTCTAACCAACGTTAGTCTCTATGTTTTAATTGTGAGCGATGAATTCTACCCGCGAGCTCCTTTTGGATCAAACCCTTGTCCATATCAACCTTACTCTACTCAAAATTCTTCATCCCCTTGCACTGATGTTTGTCCATCATCTTCTCCTTGAAAACCAAGGCTTTCTTGTTCTTATCACGAACATCAGATTTCTCAAGAAAAGTCACTTTCTTCCTTTGCTTACAGAAATCTCGATCCATGATTTTCAAATCCGAAAGCATACCCTTTGACTCAAGAACATGCATCCCCTTCATATTCATGTGACCAAGCCTATTAAGCCACATCTTTGAATCTATAGCTAAAGTAGATAAACCAAAAGGAGAATCAATAATACAAGTAGATAGATAAAGTGTACCTACTTTCTTACCTCTTGCTACAAAAAGTGCACCCTTGGAAACTTTCCAAGAGTCCGTTGTGAGAGTTACTGTGCAACCCTCATCACCCAACTTTCCAATAGAAATAAAATTCCGCTTCAAGATTGGGATATGCATGACCTCCTTCAACACCCATGTGTTACTCGTCTGTAATTTCAGCTTCATTTTCTCTTTGCCAACCATTTGACAAGGCTTACCATCCCCTAAATAAATTTCTCCAAAGTCTCCCTGGACATACTCATGAAAAAATTCCCTATTTAGGGATGCATGGAAAGAGGCACCAGAATCTAAAACCCAAGATTCTACTTTATCCAAGGAACATACTAGAGCATCTTGTGCAACAGTACCTACAACATCTGCTTTTTTAGTTCCTTCTTGCTGATCTTCAACCAACCAACAATCTCTCTTTACATGCCCTTGCTTTCCACATTTTCATCAGGTTATTCTACCATACCTGGACTTGGATCTCCTGCCTATCTTTGACCTTGATCTCCCATGCTCGATCTTCTCTCTTTGCCTTCCCCTGCTTTCAACACTCAAAGCATTCCTTGATGATTCACCTATGTTTTTCCTACAAATTTATTCATTCAAGATTACACTCACAACATCATCCACTTTTAAGATTTTTGAAGCAGATGCAGTATTACTAACTGCCATTACCAAACTCTCCCAACTTTTAAGTAATGAGCATAAGATTAAGAGAGCCTTAATTTCATCATCAAAAACAATATTGATTGAATTTAACTGGTTTATCAAACCATGGAAATCACTAAGATGACTATGTACAGATCCACCTTCCAACATTTTCAAATTAAATAATTGCTTCATAAGAAATACCTTATTCGAAGCTGAGGGCTTTTCATATAAATTTGCCAAAGATTCCATCAACTCTACCGTTGTCTTAGCCTGTGATAAGTTGTAAATCACAGACGATGCAAGACTCAACCTTATAGATCCTAGATCCTTCTAATCAAGAACCTCCCATTCTTCATCCTTCATATCCATGGGCTTGCATGCAACCCCACCCAATGGTAAGTACAAATATTTTTGATACAGATAATCTTCTATCTGCATCCTCCATTATTGATAGTTCTTGCCATTAAACTTCTCCATTTGTAGCTTACTTTCTTCTACCATTGCTATACTCCCACTCAAACAGAAACCCCTGTGAGTGACCTGTAATCAACAAACACTAACCAGATATGATACAACTTGTTAGTAACCCAACCAAAAGCTCTGATAGCACTTGATAGTGGTATCAAGCTATGAACCAGCACCCTGACTCTGATACCACTTGATAGGGACTAGAAACCTAGAACCACAAACCTGGCTCTGATTCCAACTTGTTAGGATCTTGCTCCTCAATAAGAGCACAATATGATTACCTTGTATAAGCAACTAATCACGGAATTATATCAGAATTAACAAGTAACTAGAATTCATAAATGACACAGAATATGAGAGACAATACACAATCTTGTATTAATACTCATGCCAAAAGGAAATACAATGAAGATGCCACAATCTTCCACACCTCTCAGATGTACAGATCTCTTTCCCTCAAGAGTTCACTCTCCTACCAAAAATGGTCCCAACACACAACTCAAACACAGAGTTGGTGTTCACCTCTAACCAGTTAGTAATAACCCTGCCAGTACCAAGCACTCAAAATTACTTCAAGTAGATCTCCCATGAACTTGCAACAACTTGCAACTCAAATTATCTTACTTACCATGTCGAACTTCTTCCTAATCTTGCAACAACCTGCAGATCACCTGTTCTTACAATTGGAAGGATCTCTTCCTTGCCTTAATCCTTGATTACAATACATGCCAATGAGTCTATAAATAGATCCCATACTAAACAATAACTCAGACTTCTAATTTACAATAATTAGACACGCAGCTCAAGACTCGAAATAGTCTTTACATGCAAAAAATCGGTTCAACAAACTAATTATTCGTACAATGAGCAGTTAACCGCACAAGTGACTGACATCAGTCTCTATCTACCTTGAGATGACTGATGTCAGTTGACTCCTGCCGATGTCGGTTGATCTTCTATTCACCCCTGACTGACGTCGGTTTAGCTGTCGATGCCGATAGCCCTATAACTCAACAACCTCCTCCATGTTTGCAAATAGTGAAGCTTTTAGCTCCACAACCTAACAATCTCCTACTTGGAGATAAATAGTTACACATGTACCTATACCTGTACATCATCTAGTTTTGTTTCCTAGCTTTGTATCCCTCTTCAAAATCACTCTTGAAGACCAACCATCACAAATCCTGTGGTGCACCTCCTATCATCCAAATCACCTGCCACATCTGCATCTACAAACCCATGTAGAAAAGAACTTGACCCTGCATAGCATGTGCACCTGCTGCTGGTCCCTCTCATATACCTGAGAATCCACTGAACTGCCCTTCAGTGCTTCTTTCCCAGATTGGCTCCAAACTTGTTGACAACTCCCACTACTTGGGAAATCTCAGGTTTAGTACACATGTACTCAACCTCATCATGTGAATCAAGACACTGTTCATAGAACTATCCAACCATCGGCGTGCTAACCAGTTTCACACAATCATCTGGAGACAAAATCAACCTATGACCTTCCATGTCTCTAGAACACACTCATGCCAAAGAATCTTGTTGCCCCCAGATTCCTCATGACACACCTCTGAACTAACTTTACCTTTAGTTCAGTAACTCCCTATATGTCTAACCCTGTAACAAGCACACAATACAATAACAGGATAATGTAGCTAATACTATCCAACCTGGTAAAGAGAAACACAATGGTCAAACCTCCATTGTCATGCAGCTTACTCAAGACCATATACCCTGGCCTTCTGTCTCACGTGTCCATTCCCACTCTTCTTTATCCTGAACATCCATTTGTCTCTCAGTGCTTTCTTCCAGCTAGCAACTCCACCCAAAAACTCCCGTTTGGTTCTTCTCCAAGGAATCACATTCCTCATCCATGCCAAGCTCCCACTGTTTCCTAGATCTACCTGCTCTACTTCTTTAATAACTTCCTGGTTCTTGACCATCAGTGAGTAACAAGTAGTGTAAAGAAGGAAATGATGAATTTGAGGCTTACATGCCCTTTAAGTCCTCCATATGGGCACTTGAGACTCCTTGATAGCTTATTGTCTGCCAAAAATTCATCTCAGTGACCGATGTCAGTCACATCTCAGTCTACACCTGACTAATGCTGGTTCCATGCGACTGCCTCATCGCCAATGTCGGTTCCCCCTAACCGACACTGGTGTTTATTTGTCTGGGGTCATCAACGTCAAGCTACACATAGCCGACGTTGGTCTCTGTCTGGATGCTGACGTCAGTTTTCTAACCAACGTTAGTCTCTATGTTTTAATTGTGAGCGATGAATTCTACCCGCGAGCTCCTTTTGGATCAAACCCTTGTCCATATCAACCTTACTCTACTCAAAATTCTTCATCCCCTTGCACTGATGTTTGTCCATCATCTTCTCCTTGAAAACCAAGGCTTTCTTGTTCTTATCACGAACATCAGATTTCTCAAGAAAAGTCACTTTCTTCCTTTGCTTACAGAAATCTCGATCCATGATTTTCAAATCCGAAAGCATACCCTTTGACTCAAGAACATGCATCCCCTTCATATTCATGTGACCAAGCCTATTAAGCCACATCTTTGAATCTATAGCTAAAGTAGATAAACCAAAAGGAGAATCAATAATACAAGTAGATAGATAAAGTGTACCTACTTTCTTACCTCTTGCTACAACAAGTGCACCCTTGGAAACTTTCCAAGAGTCCGTTGTGAGAGTTACTGTGCAACCCTCATCACCCAACTTTCCAATAGAAATAAAATTCCGCTTCAAGATTGGGATATGCATGACCTCCTTCAACACCCATGTGTTACTCGTCTGTAATTTCAGCTTCATTTTCTCTTTGCCAACCATTTGACAAGGCTTACCATCCCCTAAATAAATTTCTCCAAAGTCTCCCTGGACATACTCATGAAAAAATTCCCTATTTAGGGATGCATGGAAAGAGGCACCAGAATCTAAAACCCAAGATTCTACTTTATCCAAGGAACATACTAGAGCATCTTGTGCAACAGTACCTACAACATCTGCTTTTTTAGTTCCTTCTTGCTGATCTTCAACCAACCAACAATCTCTCTTTACATGCCCTTGCTTTCCACATTTTCATCAGGTTATTCTACCATACCTGGACTTGGATCTCCTGCCTATCTTTGACCTTGATCTCCCATGCTCGATCTTCTCTCTTTGCCTTCCCCTGCTTTCAACACTCAAAGCATTCCTTGATGATTCACCTATGTTTTTCCTACAAATTTATTCATTCAAGATTACACTCACAACATCATCCACTTTTAAGATTTTTGAAGCAGATGCAGTATTACTAACTGCCATTACCAAACTCTCCCAACTTTTAAGTAATGAGCATAAGATTAAGAGAGCCTTAATTTCATCATCAAAAACAATATTGATTGAATTTAACTGGTTTATCAAACCATGAAAATCACTAAGATGACTATGTACAGATCCACCTTCCAACATTTTCAAATTAAATAATTGCTTCATAAGAAATACCTTATTCGAAGCTGAGGGCTTTTCATATAAATTTGCCAAAGATTCCATCAACTCTACCGTTGTCTTAGCCTGTGATAAGTTGTAAATCACAGACGATGCAAGACTCAACCTTATAGATCCTAGATCCTTCTAATCAAGAACCTCCCATTCTTCATCCTTCATATCCATGGGCTTGCATGCAACCCCACCCAATGGTAAGTACAAATATTTTTGATACAGATAATCTTCTATCTGCATCCTCCATTATTGATAGTTCTTGCCATTAAACTTCTCCATTTGTAGCTTACTTTCTTCTACCATTGCTATACTCCCACTCAAACAGAAACCCCTGTGAGTGACCTGTAATCAACAAACACTAACCAGATATGATACAACTTGTTAGTAACCCAACCAAAAGCTCTGATAGCACTTGATAGTGGTATCAAGCTATGAACCAGCACCCTGACTCTGATACCACTTGATAGGGACTAGAAACCTAGAACCACAAACCTGGCTCTGATTCCAACTTGTCAGGATCTTGCTCCTCAATAAGAGCACAATATGATTACCTTGTATAAGCAACTAATCACGGAATTATATCAGAATTAACAAGTAACTAGAATTCATAAATGACACAGAATATGAGAGACAATACACAATCTTGTATTAATACTCATGCCAAAAGGAAATACAATGAAGATGCCACAATCTTCCACACCTCTCAGATGTACAGATCTCTTTCCCTCAAGAGTTCACTCTCCTACCAAAAATGGTCCCAACACACAACTCAAACACAGAGTTGGTGTTCACCTCTAACCAGTTAGTAATAACCCTGCCAGTACCAAGCACTCAAAATTACTTCAAGTAGATCTCCCATGAACTTGCAACAACTTGCAACTCAAATTATCTTACTTACCATGTCGAACTTCTTCCTAATCTTGCAACAACCTGCAGATCACCTGTTCTTACAATTGGAAGGATCTCTTCCTTGCCTTAATCCTTGATTACAATACATGCCAATGAGTCTATAAATAGATCCCATACTAAACAATAACTCAGACTTCTAATTTACAATAATTAGACACGCAGCTCAAGACTCGAAATAGTCTTTACATGCAAAAAATCGGTTCAACAAACTAATTATTCGTACAATGAGCAGTTAACCGCACAAGTGACTGACATCAGTCTCTATCTACCTTGAGATGACTGATGTCAGTTGACTCCTGCCGATGTCGGTTGATCTTCTATTCACCCCTGACTGACGTCGGTTTAGCTGTCGATGCCGGTATCCCTATAACTCAACAACCTCCTCCATGTTTGCAAATAGTGAAGCTTTTAGCTCCACAACCTAACAATTTATTTACTCACTCTCTTTGGCATAGATTTCATAAAAGCATGCTCAAATGGATGCATTGCATTCAGGAGCCATAATTTTTGCATCTACAAATTGTATTGCATCTATAAATTTATATGATAGGATTGTTTTTTTACCTTGTTTGTCCTTTTTTTGGGATGAGTTTTTAATTCTATTATTAGTTAAAATTTAAATTATGTGCATTTTTTTTAATCTCATAATTATTTGGTGCACAAATAATTATGGATATTTTGGATAAAGAGCACACATAATAGATAAGGTGATTTGTCTACGTAACAATAGAAAATAAAATGGGCAGCACAAATAGGAGGAAGGGATGTAGAGATGCAGCACACAAATTAAGGTGCAAGCAATAGATAGAGTGTCATATTAAAATTAAAATTTATTCCATATTCCATCATTGTTTGGTACATAAATAATTTTGGATGAGGAGTGCACATAAGAGATGGATCCAATGGATCTTTCCACGAACTTGGGGCGCGATGGTGGGGAGCGACGGACTGCAGCCGGGCGGCCAGCATGAAGCCAGCAGAAGGGAGCGACCTTTGCCTGGGGGTTTCGAGCAGCAGGTAGAAAGGATGTTTATTGAGGAGAATTCCAGGGTGCAGAAAATTAATGGTTGTCTACCCAGGTCTCTGGAGCGACCAGTTCTGGTTCTTTCTCAGGAGGTTGTGCAAGAAGAGGTTGAATACCTATCGACACATGCCCTCATTTGCAAATTCTTGGGAATTCATGTATCGTTAGCAGCACTGGAAGCTTGGATTAGGAGGACTTGGCAAATTGCTAGAGATTTTGACATCCTGCTGGCAGGAAATAGCTATTTCATTTTAAATTTTTCCTCTGTTGCAAATCGGAACAGGATTTTCAAAGGGGGGCCTTACTTCTATGATAGAAATGGCCTCTTCCTTAAACCTTGGCACGTTGGTTTCAACTCGGCGGAAGATCTCCCAGCCTGTGTCCCTGTCTGGGTTCGTTTGCCGAGATTACCCCTGGAGTTTTGGCGGGAGGATATCCTTCATCAGATAGCGACTCTGCTTGGAACATCGATGGCAATTGCGCACCAAACTCTGGATAAAAAGGTAATTTCCTACGCTCGTATTTGTGTTGAGATTAATCTGAATAATCCCCTTCCGGATTCTCTTGAGATTTGTCTGGGAAGTTCATCTTGGATCCAGCAAATCGACTACGAAGCCATTCCATTTCGCTGCCGCATTTGCCATGTGTATGGCCATTTGCACAAATAATGCCCGCAGGCGGTCAAAGAGATTGATATTCAAGGTGAAGTGGCTGGGTCTCGGGGGCCCAATTGGGATAGAGGTGCCAGACAACTGAAACACTTTGGGGCAGCCCATATACAATCAGGCGGATTAAATAAAGGCAAAAACCAGCTCCAAACAGAAGGTGCTGAACTGGGCAGTATTGGCTCCAAGGGTCCTAACAAGGATGGATTTACCACAGTCAGGCGTAGGGGGAAGTCTCGTGGTCAGAAAAGGGCAAATTTTGATAGACAGAATGAAGTTGATTTTAACAGATTTGAAGTGCTGGACAGCATGAATATAGAAGACGAAATTCTGGAGCCGTTACAGACGGAGGAAGAAGGGACAATGGAACCATCTACCCCTGAGGAGGAAATTACAACCATAGTCATTCGGCCGTCACAGGGGACTGACAGGGAAATGCAGGATGGGCCCACTTCTGATCTACTGACCAAAGGGGATTCGGAAGTTTGCTGGGCCGACCTGGCAAAGGAGGTGGAGGCGTCCAGAACTGTAAAAGGTTCCTCCTCTAGCCTGGGCATTATGCCAAGACCTTTTAAGAAGCCTACTGGCCCCAATCCCCCACGTGTGGCGCGTAGGAAAGATCAGGAGAAACTAAAAATTGCAGGTGATCTTCTAGTGGAGGCAAGGCATGTTAAGCCCCTGAACGAGCATTTCACACAAGTTACCCAATGATTGTTCTCTCCTGGAATGTGAGGGGTCTGAGTAGCTCTCCCTGACAAAGAGCTATAGTTAAACTGGTTCATGCTAATTCTCCTGACATCTTGTGTATTCAGGAGACAAAATTTTCTGTTGATTTGTGGCTATCTTCTATGCAGAAGTGTTGTTTCTTCAATCACAGCCAGTGCGTGGGGGCAGCTAGTTCTTCTGGTGGGCTGGCAGTGTGTTGGAACCCGGATTGCATTACCCCACTTGGCTGGTTGGCCAGCAATTCTGATCTCACAATGATAGCCGTCTCGAAGGAATCGGAGGAAACCATACTTCTTACTAATGTTTATGCCCCTGTGGACCTTCCTGGACAGCGAAAATTGTGGGATCATGTTCGGTTTGTCAGAAGCTGCCACCCCTACTTGCCATGGATCGTGGTAGGAGACTTTAATGCTGTCCTAAACTTGGAGGAGAAGAGAGGCGGTCTGGCTCAGTTGGGGCCTTCATCGGTAATATTTCAGCAAAATATTGACCTTCTACGCCTCTCAGATGTTAAACCTCTCAATGGCACATTTACCTGGAGTAACAGGAGGAGTGGAGAGGAAGGTATTTCGGAACGCCTGGACAGATTTTTGGTATCCTGCTACTGGCACTATGGTTCCACATCCATCACTTCGGAGATTCTGGACTGGGGTGGATCGGACCATTGGCCGATTAAGTTGTCCACTAACCAGATTTCGGCCCCAAGGAAGCCTCCCTTTAAGTTTCAGTTAATGTGGCTTCGTGAGTCTTCCCTGCATGAGCTCATAGGCCAGTGGTGGCGCCATGGAGGACCCAACTTTGGCACAGCCATGTTCTCTTTTGCAAAAAAACTCCAGTACGTCAAAGCGAGGCTTAAGTATTGGAATATCCACAGCTTCGAGAATCTTCATACTATGAGGAAGAAGGCCCAGGACCAGCTGAATGTGATTACTAGGCAGATTAGAGACAGCGGTCTCACTGAGGAGCTTCATGAGGCTGAATCCCAAGCGGTGAATGACCTTACTGAGTGGGAACTCCGTGAGGAGATCTTCTAGAAGCAGAAGGTGAGGCTTGACTGGCTCCAAGAAGGTGATAGGAACACTGCCTTCTTCCACAAGTCTGCCCAGGCTAGGCGTAATACTAGCTATTTAACTCACTTGGTGTCCCCGGATGGTTCTCGACTGAGTTCTTTGCAGGACATTTCTCAAGTAGTGGTTACCCACTTCTCTAGTCTATTCTCTGCAGGGCGCCACCCCTCTGAGATAGCTGAAAATACTGTGCTGTCCTGCATCCCTTCTGTGGTGATGCAGGAGTTGAATGAATTCTTGATGAGGCCTATTGAGCGGTCTGAGGTTGAGGGGGTGGTCTTCAGTATGAAACATGGCAAAGCCCCTGGGTCGGATGGCTTCCCAGTGGAGTTCTATCAGGACTTCTGGGATGTCATCAAGCATGATCTCTTTGACGTTATACAGGAATCCTTTATCAACAAGGAAATGTTGAGGGCCTTGAATGCTACCTTCCTTGTCCTTATACCAAAGAAAGAATAGGCGGACCAGCTGGACCAATTCAGGCCTATTGCGCTCTGCAATGTGATATACAAAATTATTACGAAACTCTTAGCAGAGAGGCTTAAAAGCTGTCTCTCGCTGATTATCTCTGAGGATCAGGGTGGATTTGTTGCTGGTAAGCAGATCCTGGACGAGGTTGTTATTGCTGCTGAGGCCATTCACTCTATGAGTTCTTCTCAGGAGAGGGCCATGTTTATCAAGCTTGACTTAGCTAAGGCTTATGATAGAGCCAGCTGGAGATTTCTGAAAAGTATCATGCAGGCCTTTGGTTTCAGCCCTGCTTGGATCCAATGGGTCCTGAGTTGTGTTACCACACCCTCCTATTCAGTTCTCATCAATGGACAGCCAACTGAACTTTTTGGGGCAGCTAGAGGCCTGAGGCAAGGCGACCCGCTGTCACCTTATCTTTTTATCATTTTGGCGAAGGGATTGGGCCGGCTGATCAAATTCCAGGTCTCTCAGAACATTGTGCAGGGTTGGCAGTGGAGGAATGGCTTAGTCACGTCCCATCTTCAGTTTGTTGACGATACTATGCTGGTTGGGAAAGCTCGCATCCGAGAGGCGGAATCTTTCAGGGACACCCTTGATATGTATCTGGAGGCTACGGGATAGAAAATCAACGACCATAAGTCCTTCGTCTATTTTTTCAACACTCCTGGCCCGATACAGAGGCGGATTGCAGCCATTTTGAGATTCCAAATTCAGGTTCTCCCGGTTGTTTATCTGGGCATTCCTATAGTGGTTGGCAGGCAGCCTCGCCTCTTCTGGCATAATGTCCTGGATAAGCTGAGACAGAAAGTGAATCACTGGACGCACAGATGGCTTTCCACTGCTGGGAGAGTTACTCTACTGCAATCAGTGATTCAAGCTCTTCCTGTGTACCACTGCATGGTGCTGGCTGCTCCAATCTATTTTCTCAAAGAATTTGATGCCCTATCCCGCCAATTCCTCTGGACTGGCAAGCTTCGGTGCACCAAATGGAGCCTTGTCAAGTGGGATACGGTTTGCAGGCCCAAGAAAGATGGGGGGCTTGGATTGAGGTATGCCATCCTAGCTAGCCAGGCGCTGGCTACCAAATTATATTGGAGATGGTGCTCTAATCAGGCTCAGATGTGGGCTCGGATCCTGGCGTTTAAGTATTATCCGAGGGTGGATCCTTCTGTCATTGCTCGGATGCCTCTTGAGAGGGGTGGTTCCATGATTTGGAGTACCCTCAAACTGGGAGCTCAGCTTATTAAACACAGCCTTTTTTGGATTTGTAAGACGGGAGAGCAGGCTTTCTTTTAGGAGGACTCGTGGGATGGCACGCCCCCGCTCTCGTCCTCTCACCCGCATTTACAGGAATTATGTGAGGCTTTCCATGAGGCTGGTTGGAACAATGTGGCGCACTACAAGGAGGAGTATAGAGTGGGCCTGGCGACTTGCTTCAGATGGAAAAATTCTTCAGATTGGCCCCCTGGAAGATCCTTGGAGAGTAGGACTGAGCTTGCTCAGCTTCTTGATTCGAGGAACTGCAACTCTCTTCAGGGTCAGGATTTGCTTGCTTGGGGAGGCAGGTCTTCTGGAAACTACTCTGTCTCAGAGGGATATCAGACTTTGTTGAAGCAAGTTCATGGTGAGGTGAATTTCAGCTGGGGGAAGAAAATTTGGAATTCTGTTACCTGGCCTAAATGTAATTTCTTTTTATGAACGCTTGCGTACAATAGATGCCTCACTTGGGATAATCTGTGCAAGCGTGGCTTTCAGGGGCCTTCCAAATGTGTGCTCTGTTGTGATGAGGTGGAAACAGGGGCGCACCTATTTTTTCAGTGTAATTATGTCAAACATATCTGGCATAGATGGTGGCAAGCTTGGCGCTGTCCCTGCTGGCACGCCTCTTCCTTAGGTGACTTCTGGGAGTGCCTTAATCCTCCCCCTTCTAAAGCGTCGACCCTCCAGGCGGCTTGGTTTGCTGGCCCGGTCTTTATTCTGTGGAACGTTTGGAAGGAAAGGAACAGGCATGTTTTTTGTGCTGAGCAGAGGAAGGTCGACGCCATATGGGAGCTTGTGCACACGACTCTGCAGGAGACCCTCGCTGCCAAAGGTATGAGTTCGAATGGGCTGGGAACAGAGGAGCAGAATATACTGGTCAACATTGCTGGCAAGCCGTGGGTCGTGACTCCCTCTGCCTCTCTTAGGAATCCGTGGATGAGAGATAGGCGCTGCCACAAACCTGTCAACAGACTTGGGCGTTGGACTCTTCCCCCTCCTGGCTTCCTGAAGATTAACACTGACGGCTCCTCGCATGGGAACCCAGGGGATGCAGGAATCGGAGGAGCTGGGCGCGATAGTTCTGGAAATCTTCTATTTGCTTTTTCTGTCTACAAAGGCTGGTATTCCAATAACTATATGGAGGCATTGGCCGTCCTTCAGGCGCTGAAACATGGATGTCATCTGGGCTGGCAAAACATTATTTGTGAGTCGGATTCCTAGGTCGTGATTGATCTGATCAGTAATCGTAATTTTGTTAATGCCGAGTGGAGATTGGCCGAGGTTGTGCAACAGGTTCTTCAGTTAAGTTCTTTGCTGGATTCCGTCACTTTCAAGCATATTCCCTGCGAATGGAATGAGGTTGCCGACTGTTTGGCCAAGTGGGCTTCTGAACAGGGACCCCAGTGGAAGATCCTGGATTATAATTTACTGCCTTTGCAATGCTCCTAGAAGTTGACTCTTCTGGTGGAGCAGGATAAGGCTGTGTAATGTTCTTGGTTTCCCCTATTTTTGAATAAATTTTTACCCCGGTTAGTGAAAAAAAAAAAAAAAGAGATGGATCCAATGGTTTATGCACCAATGGAGAATAGAATAGGAAGTGCAATTACAAGGAATAGATGTGAAGAGGCAAAATGAAAATTAAAGTGTAAGAAACAAATAGAATAGAACACAATTAGAATTTAAGATTTACGAGTATTTAAGTTATATATATTTTTTAATTGATTGAATTATAGTTAGATAATTTTATTACTTGTGGTTATTAATTGTTTATGATATATGTTATAATATATTTTTTGTTTTTTAATGTTGGTTATTAAAAGTGAACACACTCTTTCCATTACAATGTAATATTACCCCTGAATGTTATTGTAGAATGTCTCTCAACAAAATTAATGTTGGTTGTTAAAAGTGAACTCACACATTATATTATAGCCAACCCCCACCCATAGATGTCATTTTACAATGACTCTGAACATAAATAGTCAAGATGTAAAACCTATAAAAATAAATCAAAATGAACTATATGAATAAATGGATGAATCTCAAAAAGAAAAATTATAGATATGAAGGTTTTCGTTAAAAAATGTGAAAGATGAATAATAATAAAATATCTAATATGAATGAAAAAAATTCAATAAAAAAATAATATAATCAAATAAATAAAATATACAAAAATATGAAAAAAAAACACTACAACTATATGAATTATACTAAAATTATGTATTTGCATCTACCTTAACACCAAATTTGAATCAGCATACACATTTAAACATTGGATCTCACATTTGGCACCCAACCTAAGCCATATAAACAAGGCCTCATATTCATTCAAATTGTTTGTGCAAGTGAAATCTGAATTAAATGAAAACCTATGGTCCATTAGGGACAGATAAAACCACACTAGTTTTAAACCCTTCTTTTGAGTAAGCTACAAAAAAAGGTACCTTCCATAGATCAGATGGGTCTTTTTCTCTATAAATTTTGGTAGAGAATATGAATTTTGAAAATATTCTAAAAATTATTTTTTCAAAAAAAAATTCATCATGTCAACACCATTATATAATAACTCATTTAAAGATTTAATGATATTTTCAATTACATGTAGCATGCTCTTCTCTCTACATAGTTTGACATTTTCTACCTCTAATGGAATGATGGTAGAAGGAATGTCCATATGAATGTTTCCACTTCAGGATGCCACCCATTTTATTAATAATAACATTCTACACTTAGGGAGTAGTCTACAATTACAAAATCCATTGCTATAAACTTTCTTAGGAAGGCAATTGACTGCAAAATTAATCTAATGATATGTTATACTATATGCACTTTTCTTAAATCCATTGTAAAAATAATTACCATAATAAGTGGATATTTATATCAAAATCACTCTTTAGTACTAATGGCATAACATTTTTGAAGGAATTTGAGTCCAACATATGACTATGCAATAACCATCCATTTACAAGTAGGAAAATATAAAACACAACAAATGAGGTGCCTAGGTATGCATGAGGTGTATATTTATCTTCAAATTCATTGACCTTAAATGGCTCAACAACTTTGATTGATTTTCGTTTGGAATATCAGCACTTAAGTATGCAAAGACTCTATTCCTATGCTCTGATCTCAATATTTCTATGATAGGGGCATGCATAACTGACTCAAACATGAGTCATATGATAAAGATTGTAATTAATTATTAGGGTTATAAATTCCAATGTTACATCATTGGTATTGGGTATGTAAGGTTCTGATATATGTTTTATAGACTTATCCCTTTTTAAGGCTTTTTTATAAGCAATACTAACCTTTAATACAAGATCTTTTGACATCCTAGGCTCTTTCATTTTCATTCTTTCCTTTAGATGATCTTGGCTTAAGCCTAACATAGTAAGTAGATGAATTTTAACCTTAGGTCTAGGAAAATATTTTATTTCCTTATCATCTTTTGGTGGGATTATATTCTTCTCAAATTATACATTTGATTTGTTTGATCTGATCATTTTACATTTTTCTAACAATTGAGATTGCCTTATTCTCCTACTTTACTATAATAATGATTTTGGGGATACATAATCATTCTTCCTTTTCCATATTGTTTATTTTACTTTTCAATTTGTAATCACACTTAACTTGGACATGAAAAACATTAGTCAAGTCTTAGATATACTCATATGAAGTTTCTCCTCTCTTATATTTATTAATCATTCTCTATATAACATAATCAAATTCATGTGCAATAAGTATATAATATTATACCATGTTAATTAAAACATATTCAAATTCTATCATGTGTATGTACCTTCCATCTTATATATCAATTTATTTCACTTCCTCTTCACCAAATCAACTATAAAAGTTATGGCACATTGAGCATGAGGCATGAAATAATTTTGATACTAGTCAAATTCATGTTATTCAAACCTTTTCCACATTATTTTTAATAATATTAAGGGTATCCATTTTCACTAGTCTATTGTTAGGTATTATTTCCATAAATAAATGTCTCTTACCTTTGTCTTGACCATGGTCATTTTCTTGATCTTGTACACCATATCTTGGTTATGGACTTTATTTAGATTGTAAGTTTTTTTTGGTAGAGGAAATCCCCTTTTCATTAATTTATACTCTATATCTTATATAGTTAATATCTCCCATCATTTTTAAAATATTATTATCCTGTTTAAAGGTTGGTTCTACATGCATGGACATGTGTGTCCACACACGCACGCACGCACGCACACACACACACACACACACACACACACACACACACACACACACACACACACACACACACACACACACACACACACACACACACACACACACACACACACACACACACACACACACACACACACACACACAGGGCACTAAACTAAATCTCACTTCTCTTGAAATATGTATTGGTAGATTTGATATTACTATCAATATTCATACTCATGGTTTAGGTTTGTCTCTAATTTTGGGTTATTTATGCATATAGTAGAAACTGAGTTTAGATTCAAAGGAATCATAGAAGGTCACCAAACACATGGATTCATTAGGTCTCAAACTATCAGGCACTCTTAACATATTCTTGACAAAACTATTGTTAAATTCTTGAACACTCTCATTAGCATGTTTTCTAATGGTAGTGAAGTCATATATAAGAAATATTGGTTGTTATGTGACCATAGTGGAGTTTAAATAAACTCTCAAATTCTTTCCCATAATTAATACTTTATTTTGGAAATTTATTATACAAACGTCTAGCTCTTAGCATCACATCTTCAACTATATATCACAATCATCAGTGACCTTAATGAAATATTTTAAGTGCTCTTCCCATTATATTGTATTATTACCCTAAAAATTTTGGATTCTATTCCTTAAAGAGTTGAGGAAAATGTTAAGAAACAACACTTGAAAAATCAATCTTCATGTATCTCAACAATCCCATTGCAAGACAAGTATGTTATAAATGTTTTCATGTTTTAGATTTATGTTATTGTTATTTTTATTCATATAAATCATATTATTTTCATGTCTACTAACAAATATTTTCTTATTTTTCATAACATTTTAACAAACTTAACCCCAAGCTTCAAGAAACTCAAGGATGCTTTTGGTATCAAGCCCAAAGCTTATTTCACCTCCAAATGTTATAAGTGATCTAGTATTTAAACAACCTTATTCTTAAATATGGGTACACCTAATAAAAGTAATGATTGGGATGATATATTTTTCCAAATATGTAAGATTTGTTTGAAAAAGTTCAAGTGCATACTAGTATCCTACTATTTAACCCTTGGGTAGATGTCAAATAAAGAATGATTCTTGACCTAAGGTGTTTTATCCCTTTATGAATATTTATGGTTGTTTAAATCCTTTGAGGACATATATCTTTCAATGATGTTTTTAAATCTTATATTTTTCATATTTTTAGAAGGGTTAATAAATTTATTTTTAACAAAATTTAGAGTGACAAAAGATGAAGAATAACCTAAAGACCCAACAAGCTTCCATAGTAGGTGGTTATTTTATTTAACTCTTTTCTTTAAGTTGATAATTATTTTTATAGTATTTTAGTAGGGTTTATTTTGAAGGATGATTGTAGGCCCTCAAACTTGGAAAAATGGTGCAGTAAGGTATTTTGTCATATTCTAGCATATATCTTTTATCTTGTATATTTTTTTTGAATTAGGTCAAGTATGTATAGTTACTTTAAGTTTGAGACCATCAAAGACACCAATACCTTTAAATTTAAACATAAAGATCTAAAACTTGGTGCATATATAAGATCTAATAGAAGATCATTTACCAAGGGAGATTTAAACTTTAAATATCACTCATCATAAGAAATAATGACAATATTTTAGGGTTCAAATCCAAATATGCAACTTTCATTGAAGAAGGGGGCGGAAGAAATTATTTACAATACCTTTTTACAATCACTCTTGTTTACATTACAAAAAATTGATAAATAAATTTGACCTTTTATTTATACACTCTTATTCACTCTCAAAAATATATCACATTGGACCAATTGAGTAAAATAACTATAGGAATGCATAAGTCTCTTGAATTTCATAGGGAACTCACTTTCAATATTCCTCACTCAAATAGAATTATGACAACAATGGGATTTCAATGGAATATCAACACACATAAAACTACAAAAAATTCATAAAATTAATTAGATATAAACATTTACTTAAATCCTACACAATTATTTACATAGTATATTTGTAATGAGAATTATAAATGCCTATTGAATGAATAACATCTAATATACATAAGTGAATGAGTGATTTAATGCATTTAATGCACCATTTGATAACATACTTTGCTCATAATTAACCCATGACTTAGACAATACATAGCGTATTAACATGTAGAACCCAATTCACATTTTAACCAAGAAAAGCAAAGCTATTAAATACTAAAGTATTCTTGTATGATATTTCTTAATGGAATATATAATTCTCAAAACATAAAAGAAAAGAGATTTAATAAAAAATTATAGAGGTATTCCCTTCAGCTTCTAATTGAGTATGAATAATTTGACAAATTTGTGATAATATCTAGTGAGACCTAAAAATCCCTAGATACTTTTAAAGGACTTAAGTTTTGGCCAATGTTACACATCCTCAATTTTATTAGGATCCAATTTAACCCCATTGACTAAGATAATATACTCAATGCTCAAGGGAATACCTCTATAATACCAAAGTATCACTTAAAGAAGTTTGAATATATTTGATTATCAATTTATCTAATTACTTTGACCAGTGTCTTAAGCTAACATATAAATTAGCAATTCTCAACATCATTGGAAGTATTATAAATAGACATAAATGCAAGATCTACATGATCTTACATAAATGTGCACACATTATGGTGTAAAATTAACTTAACATACGTGAATACTTCATTTCCAAAGTAACTTCAAATTTTTAAAGAAATCATTTAAATAGTGACAATACAAAAAATATAAAACTATTATAAATATTGCATTAGAACAAATAGCATAAAATAATTGTAAAGATTTTACAATCCTACTACAAACATTTTTATATGCCCCACTTTCACCCTGAAAACCAAACATTTATTTAATGTAGTTTTTAATGAAACCATAAAACCCCAATCTTTGAAAATTGAACTCTCCTTATGAGCTCCACCATCTCTAAAAAACCACCCGTAAAACATGAAAGCTACAAACACACCCTGAAGAAAAGCTACAAATAATTAAGAGACGAAAACATGCGAAAGACGTGATACAAACTATTGCATTCCTAATTTGACAAAAGATCAAAATGAAGGCAAGCTTCATCAAGTTGTAAAAACAATTGCATAGGTTTTTCTTGGAGGAAAAGTGGAGAATATTTCAACAAGTCAAAGTATTCAATAAGACATCTGATTGTAATCGAAGATGCATTGGATTTCCTTCTATTGTAAAAGATTGCCTTCTTCATAATAGATCAAACTTGGCATCGAGAGTTATCCCCACTAGTCTATTTTGAAAGCGTCGAATACAAATATCAACATACGGTAATGCAGTAGACTAAATGTCTGACCATAGAAAATGTTATCCCCACTAGTCTTTTCATACTCAATTAGAAGCTGAAGGGAATACCTCTATAATTTTCTAGAGAATACATTTAGTCTACTGCAATAGAAAAGAATGAACAAAAGGTATATATATGTGTGTATAAAAAAATATAAAGAGCTGAGAGAAGAAGCTGTAGATCAGCCAAGCGCTATAGGAGGAACAAGATCTTTTTTTAAAAAAAGCCAGCAGAGGCACATTAGGTGAGATCGTTGGTTTGCAGAAGGCAGTTCGCTTTGCCTAGACCACTTCAAATAGAGAGGAAAGAGGAGCTCATTGATAGAACTCAGTTAGGCTGCAGTAGTAGTAGAGTCATCCGTGGAGAAACTATAGACTGTGGGAGAAATTGAACCATTGACAGTGCCAATATTATATATATAATATGTTGGAAAAAACTACAGCACTATTGGTTGTGTAGAAGAGAAAAAATAACACAAATATACAGGCCAAGGTAGGCAGCAAATAGATAGCACAAAAGATAAACAAAACAAGAGAGAAAATGGAGAAATAACCACTAAATCTTGCATATATTAAATTCTAAAAAAATCTCCTACATAAACTAGTTCATACAGCGGTTGCTGTTGCAAAATTACATACAAAAGGAGTCAAAAACTTCCCAAATTATGGACTACCGCTGCATTTGACTTAACCTATTCCTATTACAGGGTGCTACTCTCTCTTTCTTCCCTTGCTATGGGCTGTTGCTCTTCTACAGGCTGCTGTTGCATTCTCTTCTCTGCTACCTGGAATTTATCCCATTTTTGCTGCTACAAAATACTCTCAAACTACTCCTCCATGCCTCTATCTTCTTTTGCTCTCATTCCCCTTTATTTCCTTTTGTATTTGATTGGTTGTTGCCTACAACTGTTTCATTTACCCCAACATTTCCTCCCAAATACCAGGGAGGCTCCAAATTTGAAATTTGAAAGAGGGTGTATTAAATTCAAGTAGGTGGCTGCAACTATTTAATATAGTGAAGGAGGTAGGAAGGAAGATTAATATTTTAACACTCCCTCTTATTCTTGACCTTACTACCATGGTTAGCTAAACTTATCTCAGTTTTTAAAACCTCCTTATAACTTCCTTTTAACTTACCAAATGCTTCTACATCCTTTTTTATGCATGTCTAGAGCTTCATTACTGAAGTTCATAGTTGTACTGATGGAGTCCATAATTTTTTTTATAGATTCCATAGTTTTTCTGATGGAGTCTGTAGTTTTATTGTAGGAGTTTGTAGTTCTACTCTATGAGTCTATAGCTGGATTGATGGAGTCTTTAATTTTTATGTAGGAGTCTGTAGCTAGACTGTTTGAATTTGTGGCTCTGTTGTAAGACTCTAGAACTATCATAACACTATGTAGGCCTAATGTTGTTACATTTATGACCCTAAACCTTCTTGGGTGCATGAAAGTGTCTTTAGATAATAACTTAATAAAAATATTAGCTAGTTGTTAATTAAACATGCAAAAACTAAGGTCTATGACATGATTTTCAACTAACTCGTGAATAAAGTGATCCCTGATTGCAATGTGTTTGCTTATTCTCTGAAACATGGGATTCTTTGACAATGCTATGGATGATACATTGTCACAATATACTATAAAAAATATTTATTGCTCCTCATGCAAATCAGAAAGTATCCTTCTCAACTATATAGCCTAACATGTTGCTACATTAGTTGTTATATACTTTGCTTTAGCTATAGAAAGTGACACTATCAATTGTTTCTTTGAAACCCAAGATATGGCCCCTAATCCAAGATGAATACATACCTCAAAGTTCTCTTTTGATCATCAAGGCTGCCTTCCCAATCACTGTCTGTGTAACCAACATGCTGAAACTCATCTACTATTCCATACAAAACATCATAATCTCTTGTTCTATTCACGTACCTCAATATCCTCTTTTCTGCTTCCCAATGTGTCTCATTTGGCATCTCTATGAATCTTGATATAAGGTTGATTGCATACATGATGTCTAACCTTGTTGTAGTCAAATACATTAGGCTTCCCACTAGGCTCTTATAGCATGTGGGGTCTACATTACTACTGTAATCATCTTTGCATAACTTAAGGCTTGTCTCAACTAAAGTCAATATAGGCTTGTTGTTCAGCATCTTTAACATTTCTAAAACCTCTTTTTCATACTTATATTGGCATATGAATATGCCTTCATCCATTTTCTTGACTTTTATCTCAAGAAAGTACTTCAAGAAGCCCAAATTAGTCATTTCAAACTCATTTTTCATAGTTATTTTGAAATCCTCAAAGGATTGATTTACATTATTGGTGAATATTAGATCATTCACATACAATATAACAATCAACATACCTTTCTCATATGATTTGATGTATAGTGTGGGCTCACTTTCACTCTTGCTAAAACCACTGCTCAACAAGTATGAGTCTATATGACTGTACCATGCTCTTGTGGCTTGCTTGAGCCCATACAATACCTTTTTCAACCTATACACTTTGTTCTCATGCTTGAGAATCTCATATTTGGGTGGTTGTCCCACATAGACCTTTTCTTCTATCACTCTATTCAAGAATACTAACTTCACATCTATTTGATGCACTTTCCACTTGTCTTGGGCAGCAATGGCTATGATTATCATTATGATTTCTAACCTTGTTATGGGTGTAAATGTTTCATTGTAATCATGTCCAAGTTTTTGCTTGTAGCCCTTCACCACTGGCCTTGCCTTATGCTTCTCTATCTTATCTTTAGGAGTAGTTTTTATCTTGTATACCTACTTAACTTATATGACCTCTTCTCTTTTTGGTAGGTCAACTAACTCTCATGTATCATTTCTCTCTATGTCATGCATTTCTTCGTCCATAGCCTCACACCACTTGCTATCCCTAACTACTTCTTCAAATTAGATTAGATCAGAAAGAGTGTATAATTCATTATTTCATCCTCATTTTTCTCATACCTTGACTGATCATAGACTTCTTGCAAATTTCTTGTCCTTACTTGGTGTTGATTTGAGTTGGAGGATGATGCAGACTCCTGAATAGCTCTTTGACCTCTATGATGGCTATTACCACTATATGAATCAACCCTTTGTGAAATAGGGGTCTATGTTGGTACATTGGTGGTTATACCACCTATTGTTTCAGATTCAGTGAAGGGTCCACCAGCCTTTGTTTCAACATGCTCTTCTCCTTGTCTCTCTTCCCAAGCTTCATGCTCAATGAATTGAACATCCCAGCTAATTATGAGATCTTTGGTGATGGGATTATATAGCTAGAATGCCTTTGATTGGTCACTATACCCTATGAAATACACTTTTCACCTTTGTCATCCCACTTCATTCTTCCTTGCTTGGGCACATGTGCATATGATACACAATCAAACACTCTAAGGTATTCAACACTTGACTTCCGATTGTTCCATGCTTCTTGAGGGATTACATACCTAACACTCTTCATTGGAAACATGTTCAACAAGTACATAATTGTTGCTACAGCCTCAACCCAAAAAGCATTAGGCAAAATTTTTGCTTTTAGCATGCTCCTTGTCATCTCTTGGATGGTCTTATTCTTCCTCTCGGCCACACCATTTTTTTGCAGTGTATACCTGGCTGTAAATTTCTTCTTTATGCCATGATCCTTGTAAAAATTCATGAAATCATTAGAGATATACTCTCTCCCTCCATCCATCCTTAAAATCTTGATGTAATGAATACTTTGCTTCTCCACCATGGCCTTAAAATGTTTGAAGGTCTCAAATGCTTTCGATTTGTTCTTTAAGAAGTACACCCATATCTTCTGACTATAGTCATCTATGAATGTCATGAAATTGACATTGTTGGATAGGGAGGGGGTCTTCATTGGACCACACAAATTTGAATGGATCAGCTCTAACAGATCTCTAGCTCTCCATGCCTTACCCATGAGAAATGCACTCCTATTGCTTTCCCAATATACATCCTTCACAGACCTTGTTTGATTGTTCTATAAGGAGAAGCCCCTTCACCATGTGCTTCTTATGAAGAAGATTTAACCTTCCAATGCTCAAATGTTCGTACTTAAGATGCTAAAGAGTAGGTTCATCTACCATCATTATTTTAAATGTTACTGGGAGCTCACTTTGCATTATCAATGAAAAAATTTTATTGCTCTTGACTACTACTATTTTCCTATTGCAATCACTCCTATCAAATATGATGCACTCACCATTCTTAAATATAACCTTGTATCTCTTTTTCACAAGCTGGCCTATGCTAATAAGGTTGTGTTTCAACCTGGGGACATAGTAAACATCATGAATTTACCTATTATCACCTTGTTTAGTACATACTGAAATACTACCCTTACCCATGATGAGAACCTTATCATTGTTTTCCATCTTCACCTTTAATTTTATTGTCTCATCTATGTGGCTAAACATCTCTTTATTCCCACTCATGTGGTTGCTGCAACCACTATCCAAATACTATGTCTCCTTGCCACTTTGTTCGATAATGTTGCATGTTATAAACAATCTTCCTCCTTTCTCATTTATATTTGGTTCAGCCTCTTGTGTATGAGTGAAATTATAATTATGCCTATTCATGTCATACTCTTTCTTTCTACACTCACTAGCATAATGTCCATACCTCTTGCAATAATAACATTGGATGCTAAACTTATCATACCTTTGTGTAGATCCACCTCTAGAAGTGTTGTTGCTCCTTCCTCTTCCTCTTTCATGTGGTTCTTGATGGCCACGTCTTTCACTGTCTTGATTGCTACAATTTTTTTCTCTTCCTCTATTGTTTGATCCTCTCCCCCCTTACTTTCACATTGATATTTGTCTTAAATGTTTGTTCATGGGAGGAGGTCTCTGACCTATTCAACCTTTATTCATAGGTTTACAAAGAACCCATTATCTCATCAATTTTTATTTGCCTCAAATCCTTTAACTCTTTTATAGAAACCAATATATTGTCAAATCTAATTATAAGGCTCCTCAACACCTTCTCAATGATCCTATAGCCTTCAAGGGTATCACCACATGTCTTCATTTAATTTACTATGTTCATTGTTCTTATGATGAAATCATTTATCGACTTATTATCCTTCATTTTTAGGGTCTCAAAGTCTCTTCTTAAGAACTACAACTTGACAAGCTTCACCTTGTCACTCCCTTGATATGCATTTTGCAAGATATCTCATGCTTGCTTGTAATGGATAGCTGTTGATATCCTAGGAAAGATTGAATCAGTCAAAGCCATTTGTATATAGCTAAGTGCTTTGGCATCTTTCCTCCTATTCTCCTTTAACACATTTTTTTGTGCTTGATTTAAGGTATTAAATGATGACATGTCTACAACCTCATTGTACCCAACTTCAACCAACTCCTATATCTCTTGAGAGTTGAATATTGTCTTCATTTTGATGCTTCAAAATCATAGTTTTTCCCATCAAACATGGGAGGCTACTGCCAAGGCCTTAAACTTCTTGTTTCTATGTCTAAATGCACTCACAACTTGGTTGACCTTTACTAATGAATCTACTACCAATTATTGGAAAAAACTACAACACTATTGGCTATGTAGAAGAGAGAAAATAACATAAATCTACAGGTCTAGGTGTGCAGCAAATAGATAGCACAAAATAAAAAATAAGGGAGAAAATAGAGAAATAACCATGTAATCCTCTATATATTAAATTTTAAAAAAATATTCTTCTACATAAACTAGTTCATACAATTGCTGCTATTACAAAATTACATACAAAAGGAATCAAAAACTTTCCTTAATTTATGTATCTTCCCAAACTATGGACTACTATTGTAGTTAACTTCCCCTATTCTTATTATAGGTTGATCCTCTCTCTTTCTTCCCTTGTTATGGACTACTACTCTTCTATAGGTTGTTGCATTTTCTTTTCTGCTACCTAGAATTTCTCCCCTTTTTGTTGCTGTAAAATACTCTCTGACTACTCCTGCGTGCCCCTATCTTCTTTTGATCTCATTCCCTTTTATTTCCTTTTATCTTCTATTGTCTACTACCTACAACTATCTCACCTACCCCAATATTCCCCCCCAAACTCCAAGTGGGCTTCAGATTTCAAATTTGAAAGAGGGTAAATTAAATTCAGGTAGGTGGTTGTAGTTGTTTAGTATAGTGAAGGAGGTAGGAGAGAAGAATAATATTTTAACATAATATATGTTAAAAGTGTAAATAGATGAGAGAAGAAGCTGTAGATAAAAAAAGTTTTATAGGAGAAACAAGATCTTAAAAAAATCATTAGAAGCACAAAAGGTGAGATCATTAGTTTGCAGAAGGTGATTCGCTTTGCCTAAGCTACTTCAAATAGAGAGGAAAGAGGAGCTCATTGATAGAACTCAGTCAAGCTATAGTAGTAGCAAAGCCATCCATGGAGAAACTACAGATCATGGGATAAATTGAACCATTGATGATGCCAACACCTTAGGTTTATTTTTATATTTTTCTCCTTCTCACTGACAATACTATTTTTTACATTCTCCCGCATTCACATTCACAATTGTATTTATCCTCATTTTAATTCTAGCTAGTAATTATGTTGAAAAAAAAAGGAATGAAATAAAATAAAATAAGAAGTGATGAGCAATCCATGGAAGGAATCATCAAATCCTAGTTGAAGTTGAGGAGTGAAGTGGACCAAATCTACATGGTTGGATCAGATGAAAAGAGTTGGCCTCATCCACCAACCTTTGATGGATAAAATTATGACATTTGTGTAAAGAAGATGAAGACAATATTTATTGCGAATGATTTGTGGGATTGTGTGGTCATCAGATTCACAGACGTGACTAACCCAATAGCCTATAATGCATTATCAAATGCTTAGAAGACTCAATTGAAGGAGAATCAGAAGAAGGGTGTGAAAGTATTGAATCTGATTGAGATGGCAATGGTAGAAGCCATATATCCAAGAATTTTAGCAGCAAATTATGCAAAATAAGCATGGGAGACCCTCCAAAATTCCTATCGAGGCATAGATAAGGTATGGTTAGTGAAACTCCAAATGCTTAGAAGATAATTTGAAACATTTCAAATGAATGAAAATAAGTCTATTTTTGAGTTTCATACTAGGATATTTAGCTTGACACATCAATTAAGAGTTAATAGTGAAACAATAGATGATAAAAGGATCGTAGAAAAGATCCTTAGGTGTTTGCCTATGAGATATGATCCAATTATTATAGATATTAAGGAGGTTAAAGACATCTTAAGGATGACAGTGGATGAATTGATTTGTTCTCTTCAAACCCATGAGCACCTATTGAATATATCTAGACCTTCTTCACTAGAGCAATCCTTCAAGGCTTAGGCCATTTTCAGAGGTGGGGGGAGAAGAAGAAAAAATAGAGGAAAAATCTTTAGAATTAGAGGAAGAGGAAGGAACCACTATGTTAGCTCAAGCCCAGACAGTCAAAAAGGAACAATCATCTCCCAACTAAATTTCCAAGACTATAAAAAGAATATTACTTCAAATCAAAGGTATGATAAAAATAATATTCAGTGTTATTATTTTCATAAGTATGGTCACTTTGCCATTGAATGTAGAAAGAGTAACTATAACCAATCAAGACAAAATACACATGTATCCATTGAGAATTAAGTGAATTTGAACATTTACCAAACATGTTCATTCTATGTAATGTTGTTGAGCAGAGCAATGCTAAGGTATGGTGTTTGGATAGTGCATGTAGTAACCACATGAGTGGTAATGATAATTTATTTTCCTCTATTGATAAGAATATTCATTCAGATATTAATATGGGAAATAATGAAAGATACCTATTGGTGGCAAAGAAACTATTATTATCTACACCAAAAAAGATGAGAAGAAATCAATCCAAGATGTCTCTTATGCTCTAAATCTGAAGCATAATCTATTTAGTATTAGACATTTGGTCCAAAAGGGATATAGAGTTTTGGTGGAGAGTAGATTGTGCAAGATATTTGACAAGGAAGCAAGAATAGTATAGCTATGGTTCAGATGACAAGGAACCAAATATTTCCTCTCAAGATGCAAATTGATCCTCTTAGGAGTACTACAGTACTACATCAAACAACCTTCAAGACAATCATGAAAGACACATCTATACTCTGGCATTTGAGGTATGGACATTTAAGTTTTTCTAGATTAGATATTTTATCTAAGAAGAATATGGTTATAGGTTCACCAAGAACTGTACAACTTGAAAGTAAATGTGAATCATGCATATTAGGGAAAAAACATAGGCAACCTTTTCAATCAGGAATGTCTAGAAGGGAAAAATAACCTTTGGAATTGGTGCACTCATATTTGTGTGGACCAATGAAAAATATCACCCACTCTAAAAATTCTTATTTCCTAACTTTCATAGAAGATTATAGTAAGAAAATTTGAATCTATTTCCTAAAGAATAAGTTTGAGACTTTTGAGAAGTTCAGATGGTTTAAGGCATTGGTTAAAAAATAGAGTGGATATTTCATCAAGGCCCTAAGATTAGATAGAGGGGTAGAGTATGTTTTGAATGAATTCCTAAATGTTTTCAAGAATAAAGGAGTTGAAATTTAGTTCACAGCTAGATACACTCCATAGCAAAATGGAGGAGTAGAAAGGAAAAATAGGACCATCCAAGAGATGGCCACAAGCATGTTGAAAGCCAAAAGCTTTAAAAATAATATTTGGGTGAAGCTTTAGAAAAAATAGTTTATTTTTTGAATAGGTGTCCCTCAAAGTTTGTTTGAAATAGGACTTCATAAGAAGCATGGACAAATAGAAGGTATAGTGTTGAGAATCTAAGAATATTTAGGTGTGTGGCATATGTACATGTGCCAAAGGAAAGGAAGCATAAATTTGATGATAAAGGAGAAAAGTGTATCTTTGTTAGATATTGTGAAGACACTAAATCATATAAATTATTTAATCCTATTTTAAAGAAGGTTATGATTAGCAGGGATGTCGAATTCATTGAAAATGAATCATGGGATTACACCATTGACACCACATCAGAGATATTAGAATCAATACTTATAGATGATGGAAATGAAAATGATCAAGTTGAATAAGTTACAAATCAACAAGGTGAATCATCAACATCACCTCCATCACCTTCACAACATGGTCCTCAATCAAGAAACTCCAGTAGCATCTTAGATTTAACTCTTATTTCTCTTACGCCTATAAAAACAAGGATTTTAAAGGAGATATATGATGACTCAAGGTATGATGATAAAAACTTGAATTTTGTTTTATTTTCTCTAGATGAGCCTACATGTTTTTAAGAAGTAGTAAAAGAAGAAAAATGGTGTAAATACATGAATGACAAAATATAAGCAATAGAAAAAAACAAGACATGAGAGTCAGCTAATTTACCTAAAGGTAAATAAGGGATTGGAGTGAAGTGGGTCTACAAAGCCAAAAGGATAGTATTAGGCCAAATTGATAGGTACAAAGCAAGATTTGTTATTAATGGATATAAACAACAACCTGGTAGAGACTATGATGAGACTTATGCTCCTATTGTAATAATGGAAACCATGTGGGTTGTCTTAGCAACAGTTTTCTAGCACAAGTGGAAGGTATATCAAATGGATGTGAAATCTACCTTCCTAAATGGAGTACTCAAAGAAGAGGTCTATGTTGATCAACCACATGGATATGAAGTACCAAGAAAAGAAAATAAGGTGTATTATCTCAAGAAATCACTATATGGGATTAAGCAAGCACCAAGGACTTGGTGTAGTAGAATTGATTCATACTTCACTACCAATAGTTTTAGTAAAAGTAGTAGCGATCCCACACTTTACATTAAGGAGAGCCATGATAATATTTTGATTGTTTTTTTATATGTAGATGATTTAATCTTCATAGGAAATGATGATAATTTTATTAGTAAGTTAAAAGAAGTAATGAAAAAATAATTTAAAATGACAGACTTAGGTTTATTAAGCTATTTTCTTGGAATAGAAGTATAATAGATAGATCTTGTTATATTCATCTCTCAGTCTACGTATGATTCACAAATGTTGAACAACAAGCCTACACCAACACCAACCACTACAAGTCTCAAATTGAGCAAGGAAGATTCCAGTAATGAGGTGAATTGACTCTATATAAGATCATGGTAGGTAGCCTCATGTATATGACAACATCTAGTTCTGATATAGTGTATGCAGTAAGTTTGATTTCTAGATTTATGGAAACACCTAAGGATACACATT